>BQNB010059416.1:0-37339 GCA_026074375.1 Tanacetum coccineum
AAAAAGAGGAAAAAGATTTTTTTTTTTTCAAGTTTGGTGATTTTTATGTTCAAGATTCGAGGTATAAATTATAATTCTTTGAGTTAATTATCATTAAAAACATGTAATAATTATTATGATGGATAATTAGGGTTTCATAACATCTGTAATTAATGATATAATAAATATATTATAATGATTAGGGTTTAATTAGGATCATATGGGTGTAATCGTTAGGGTTTAGACCGCGTTAGAATTTAATTTAGATTGGGGCAGAATTTAAGGATGTGTTGTTTGGCTGATATCTTAATGATGGTAATAGCTTTTGTCAATTTTCCGGTGCCTATGATGTAGCTCAGAGAGTCTAGTTTCCAAAACATCTGGCCTTGAAGGTTTTTGAGGTCGGGAAGTCATTCAAACGTTGGTTGCAAGAAAAGTTTACGTTGGTTGCAAGAAAAGTTGTCAAAGCAGTAAATACGGGTCAGATTTAGGTCAGATTACGAGGTATAAAATCCCCACTTAAAATTATAATTTAGCTTAGCCCTTCTACAGGAGTTTAGTTCTATGTGTCTATTAGAAATCTCCCAAAGGAGAGCTTCTGATTTGGAGTCTAAGTTTGGTTTTTAGGTCCAAACTTTTTAGTGTGCAAACAGATCTGAATTGGGACTGTTTTGAAGTTTGATTTTCTTAAGAGTACTTGTGCATGTAAATGGCTCTTGGGAATCATGAGGTAGTTAATATACTCATAAATGAACATAGGTGATTTTTGGTATGAATTATGGAGGTCAGTAAGTAGAGGTTTTGAGTACGTTAAGTCACGTTAAAATTCTGCAGTTTTGAACAAATTGTGACTAACTAGTGAAACTTGTTAACGAAGTGGTTAAATTTGGGTATGGTGTCGGGGTGACCCATGGGGTTAATAGAGCACCTTAGACATCCATCATATGATTGTTACATGTGCATTAAGATTTTGGCTTAGTAGCGTGTAACACGAGTTATTTTGTAGTTTAGATTTGTGCTAGTTGTTTGTGAAGCTTTTTGTTGGAATCTTTTTGTTGGAATCTTTTGGAAAGCTAAGCAAAGGTGAGTTTCATAGCCCCTTTTTCTCATGTTATTTTAGGGTGAGAATGATGCTTGTCTTGTTGTCATGTTAAAATATTTTTAAGCTTGCTGTGGTTATGTGTATTGGATCGTGGGCACGTTCCATCCCGTTGTGGTTAATTGGTGTCATGAATTGTTTGGATTATGTTTTGCATGTCATTTATTGACGAGACCACTTTATCATTAATAAAGACACCATTAGGTTTTGGGTATTGTTATGACACTTTGTGTCTTTGCTTTACTTTAGTTTTCATTTTAGTATTCTCTATATAGACACCATGTGTTGTGATGATATCCATTCTTGTTTCCGCCTCGCGTTTCCGCCTTGGCGGGGTGTGACAGATTGGTATCAGAGCTATTGGTTATAGAGAAGTAGATGGTTGAGCCTAGACTATAACCTAGGAGTCCTTCATGTAGATGCATTTAGGGCTTAAGTGATTTATCACAGTAATTACAAAGCGAGTTATTGGCGTGTCTTAAACCTATGACTCTCACTAACATTATGTTGACATTTAAGCCTCATTTTCAGGTGAGCATCATGGGGATAAGATAGAGAGAAGTGGCTAGAAAGACACCATAGGATGTCATGGAGTTTATTGCTTTATTGTCTCGAATATTGCATTGTTTGAGTTATGGATAATTGTTGCATGTCTTGATATTGGTGAGAACCCCTTTTCATCAATATAAGATGCCTTTTGTTTTATCATGTTGTTTTGGATATTTTCATGACACTTTGTGTCTATGTTTTGTTTATTTATTGCATTTTAGTTCTCTCTATATAGACGTCATTGTGTTGTGATGATATCCTTTCTCGTTACGCCTCGCATTTCTGCCTTGGCTGGGTGTGACATCTACTTTATTCTTCTGAGTACTACTTGGTGTTTGCCGAATCTTATCTTTCTTTGTAATTCCTGAAGGTTGTGATCCGCTAGCACTAGTAGACGGTTTTACTCCTGTAGAAGACAACATAGGTTTGTTAGAAACTAGGTTTGATGTAGAGGTTGTTTTTGTGATTGTGTTTCCTGAGGATGTGACGGGCTCAGTAAATCTAACTCTTTTGTCCTTGTTCTTTTGGGTTACAGCCATTAATTTTTCACTTGAATTATTGAAGCTGAGGGAAGGTTGTCCAATTTATGACAAGCAACTCGGTGAATTGTTTGTTTTACTACAAGAGAGGTTGTAGTATTTAAAGGATTTTGTGATTTTCCTTGTTCTACTATTTCCCTAAGAATCGCATCTTCTTCCTGAGTGTGCTTAATGTAATTAGAGTGAACTGGCCTATTGTTCAACAATCTAGGGTTCAAATATTCCACATCGATCTTAAGCGTATCTGGATCAATAGTGTGTTTTATAACAGCATTATCAGCTAACTCTTTTCCTTTAAGTTTTCCTTAAATCATTCTTGTGAGCGTAATTCAAACTGTTTCCTTAACAGTACGAGCATTATAAATCAGTAATTTGCCTTCAGAGAACTTTTAGATTGCTTGATTATTAAATCATCACATTGTTATTCATGTCGATATACGTGTTGGGTTTTTATCGAGTCATTAAGTTTCTTATAGGTTATTTCTAATGCTCAATATCAGCCAATAGATTTGACACCCTTGATCCAATCATTTATTTATTTTTTCAATGTCTCTAAGTTCCTTTTTAATCTTCTCTTTATTTATTTTCCACTTTGAGAATTTAATTCTCTCTTTCACCTTCTTTATGACTGTGAGTCTTTCTTTGGGACTAAGCTTTTCAATCTTTAATTCAAACAATTGATCAAACTTGGAGCACTATGATTTGAAACATGATTTTCCCTTTGAAAAATTTCCTGATTAAGTTGAGAATCAACTTCTAAAGAGATGCAATGTTTTTCAAGAGTGGTGAAACTTTTGAACAGTTTTATCATAAATCTCTTTTTCAATGAAATCGTTTGAGCCCCAAGTTGGTTCAAGTTTGAGGAACACTTTTCACATTCTATGCACATTTACAAAAGAAAATATCCGCGAATGATATCTCAGAATTACATTACACAATATCACTTTCGTTAATGACTAGGTGCCATGAGTCGTTTGTTTTCGTTCAAAACTTGATTATTTTACTTCAAATATTTTTGACTCTAAACGATTGTAGTTCCCAGCCTGTTCCATTTGATGAAAAGACATTGGATTTCAGAAAAGGTTCATCAACCAAATTATTGATTGAATGTGTTAAATAAGTCCTTCAGAGCTTTTACAAATGGAATTATTTTATCCCTAAAACAAGCTTTTGTATGTTCTAACCCACACGAACCCTCAGTGATAGCTGTGGGTATGGTTTTTTCTTTGACTACCACATCAAAACCAGCAAGACGGTGTTTAAGTTTTTTCAAACTCGTATTAGTAGTATGCAAATCTTTGACCAACTTAACATCAGTAACGAATTTGCTCCATTCAGCAGGAAGAGTATTCAGAAACTTGGTATTGACTTGAAATTACTCCAGTGGCATCTTGTAAATATTCATATCATTGAGTAGCAGGAGAGAATCTCAGTAGTACTATTGTAAAGATTACTCTCCTTTCTTGTATGTTGATTATCAAATTATCGTACAGCTTACATTCTCGTTTATTGCTTCGTTAACGCCGTTTCCTTAAATGAAGCAGTTTGATTTTTCTCTAAATATCCTTGGCTATAATGATGTTGATACAAGAGCATAAATTTCTAGGGAAGGCCTTGTAGAATGATGTTTATTGCTTTGATGTCACAATCAATTGATTGGTTTTGCGATTGAAGTTAATTCAGTATATTCCTTTGGTTTTTTTTCTGGTTTACAACCATCCACTGATAATTGTTGCGAAAACAAGTGGATTTATCAATCAAAAGTGCGAGTATCATTCTTTCCAAGAGGTCTATTCTTCAATATAAGTTCCATTCTGATTTTCCACGAGTCATACAAGTGTTTTTCAAGCATCGGTGGTTTGTTGTCACCACCTGAGAGAAGTGACTTATCAGCAAGAGTCGTCATTGATAAAGTGGTATCAAAAATATTACTGATCGATCGAGTGGTGATAGAAAGTAATTGTGTTTGTGATAGTTGTCTTTTGTGTGTATTAGGTCTTGAAACTATACGGGATTTTACAATTCTTGACAAAACCGAGAAAACAATTGAGTGTTTCACGGGATTTTACAAGTCAAAGAAATAAACCATATAATTTTGATGAAGCAATTTTGAGTTTTAAGTTAATGTTGAAAATTTGTTTTATTAAGTGAAATTGCAAATTCGGGTCCTTATTAAAACTGCAAATTCGGGTCCTTATGTGAAACTGCGAATTCGAGTCCTTATGTAAATCTGCAAATTCGGGTCCTTATGTGAAACTGCGAATTTGGGTCCTTATGTGAAACTGCAAATTCGGAAGCTGCTACAGACTGCAAATTCGTGCAATACACGGACGAAACTCAAAATCTTTAAAACAGAAAAAGACACCTTTTTGATTGTTTTTTCCCATATTCTATGTACATACTAGCATTCTTAAACATTGGTACCTTCAAAATGTACAACTTATTGGTTTTTAAGCTTGAAAAAAGTGTTCAAAATTCGCAAGATTTGTACTTTATAAGGTTTGAAAACAAAAGATGAACTAAAATTAGATTTTCTTTTGATCCAAAGCAAATCACTATATCCAAAGAGACTAGATTCAAACTTTTCCTAGGTAATTGATCTTTTAGTGTACTAAGAAGCTTTGAAAACAAAAGAAAAGTAGAGTGCGTACGGTTTTAAAAAAAACGAACCAAAACGAGAAAAAACAAACACAAGAACTAAGCAATGCACTCCACTGGATCTTGATACAGAAAGGTGGCTATACAAAAACCGAAAAATATGTACGGGCGATCTTTCCAGACAAAGTCTGAGGAAGCACACCAAGCGTTTCCTCGGTAAAGAGTCAACGCAACAGCTAAGGTAGCTAAAGGTCTGGAAAGTAAAAAGCTAATCCAGCTCTTGGAATTGGATACTCTCTCAGACATAGCTTTGACTGAGGCTGGAAAACAATTGAAATTGGCCATTTTGAAAGAAGCAAAACATAACTTCAATCTCTCAACCATTGGTTCTGGTGCACATGGAAGGAACTAGTGTTACACCGGGGTTTCCGATGTTACAGTCTTATGATTTTGATGTTTGAGCAAATCTCTTGTAAGTCGAGTGAAGAAGAAGTGATGATGAAGAGAATGTAAGTGAACACGAAGATGATGATGATGATGAACGAACTGAATCTGACAATGATGGTGATGACTTCGTTCATCCCAAGTTTTCAAGATGAAGAAGTAAATGAAGAAGATAGCTTTGATCCAAGGGTTCAACCTTTCTCATGTTGAATCCACTGATGATGAAGACAGTGATGATGTAATTCAAGATGACAAATGTTGATGGGAGATATGATACAAAAGAGAAGAGACAAGTGAAGAGGTCGAAGCGAATATGCTATATCAGGACGTGAACATTAATCTGGAGGGAAGAGCACTATGTTGATGACTGTCTGCTACCACTACCTTATGTTCAAGAAAACTTGGAAACAGATGATACTCTATAGTGTACTCACCGCTTTGATCAATCCTGAAGGTCAACAGCAGAGTTCTTCTGTGTCATCTGGCTTCATTTCTAACATGCTCAACCCTAGACCAGACACAGGTATTGACTCAATATGTATCTTAACACTGAGGCATCTTCACTTGTGATGTTCCGGTAACCACTATTGAGAGCCACTTTTGTGTTTGCAATACCTCTTCCTCCACCACCATTCTCTCATTAACATATGCAAACAAACACAGTTCCCACACAACAATTATTCGAAGCTCTCCTTGCCAAGATCTTCCCAACTTTGGCTCTTTATTCGGGTTTTGGACCTAGACCTTAATACTCTGGAAACGAAATTCTTGAGGTTCAAGCAAACGAACCAACTTTGCTTAAAAACAGTTTCTTCTATTCCCGGCATTGTTGATGCATACCTTACCAACAAGATGCGTGAAGCCGTCAAAATTGTTGTTCAGTTACAATTCGAAAGACTCAGAGATGAAGCTCAAGCCAAAAACAAATATTTTCTCAATAAACTTAATGACAACATAAAAAAATAATCAAGGACCAAGTCAAAGAACAAGTTAAGGCACAAGTCTCCAAGATTTTGCCAAGAATTGGGAAGACAGTAAATGAACAACTCAAAGCTGAGGTTATGACTCATTCATCCACTGAATCCAAAACATCTCTTGCTATAGCTGCCAACCTATCAGAATTAGAGCTGAAGAAGATTCTCATTGAAAAGATGGAGAGCAATAAGTCAATACACATATCTAATGAATAAAAGAATCTCTACAAGGCATTAGTTGAAGCTTACTAAAGTGACAAGCTCATTCTTGACACTTATGGTGATACTGTCTCGTTTAAAAGATGCAAAGATGATGAGGATAAAGACGAAGAACCCTCAGCTGGATCAAACCGAGGCTCCAAGAGAAGATGAGCTGGAAAAGAACCAGAGTCAACCAGTGCTCCAAAGGAAAAGACATCCAAGACAACTAGCAAGTCAACTGATGGGTCCAAATCTCAATACAAGTCTGATAGTGAGTCTGCTTATATAGAGGAGCCAATGCATACTGACAAGGATTTGGAAGAACCTGCAGATTAGGAGTTTGATGTAGGAGCTACTAAAGAACAATCTCATAAAGAGACATCTCAGCATCCTGATTAGTTTCAAAAACCAGCAAAAAACCTTACTCCCGATCGTGATTGGAACAAGACTTTACCTGCTGTTCATGGATCCAGTACAACCTTGGTTTAAGAATCTGGCTCGGGAAGAAGGCCCTCTGAATCAGTTGATAGTTATGGATCTCTACTTGTAACTTTAGCATTTATGATGAGAACTGCTCAAATTAGCTCTCTAACACTGTGAATTAATTAGCAGTCTAAAATTAGAAGTGATAAAAGGTACATGCAAAAGCTTCGGGTGGAGCTAAGAATACTTCTTAGAAGAAGTCTTCTAAGGCAAAATAGATCAACTAGATTGGCACTACCCTGAAGGTCAGGCATATTCTCAATGATCATGCGAAAGCCACTACCACTTGATAACTAACTCTCTCGCGGTCGTCAAAGCTCATTCCATTTGATCATTCATCAACAAACGACCTAGCGTATCTATCTGGTGGGGTCTCCAGCCATACTTATGCAACTTCCGTTACAAAGACCCAGGTTGCAGATTATGGTCATATCAAATGGATTAAAGATTTGGTCTCCAACACAATGTGGAGTGAAGTGCCGGTAACTATGGACAAGCACTCTACACTATGGGGATTCTCTTTTAGGGATGCAAAACGTCTAATAATTCTTGGTTTTGCGTTGGGGGGGGTGGGTGGGGGGTGGGGGTGCTTAAAACAGGTAATCTGCTCGTAATGTCTACTCCAAAGTTAGAATAATTATTGGCACACATGCTTCAAATTGTTGAAGTGGCACGGACTACAAATATTGGATTGATCTCCGTTGTAGATGATGATGTGACAAGCTATATACATTCAAGGATTATGAGTCTTCAAACGGTTTGCCTTCAAGACTATCGAAGGGGGGCAACACAACACAAAAAAAAAACAAAAAGCTGGGGGGGGGAAACCAAATACATCTCATTTTGAAGCATCGTCTCCAACTTTTGGTTATCATCTTTAAGAATGTTTACAAGAAGTATCGTCATCTAAGGCGTCTGTTAAGTGCTTCAGTTAGGTGTCGAAAGTTACCAGAGAAGCTCAACATCACCAAAGCCAGATCGTTACAGAATCTGATCTCAAAACCAGGGATGCCTATCAGCATTTCCTGTCCAGAGGCTTCATCTATCAGAACAAATGATAAGAAGAACAAGTTGTTGCGTATTGTATGAAACTCCACAAGTTTAGTGACGGTACACTCGATGATGTTCGAACTGCTCTTAATGATCGTCTGAAAGGGATTAGGATGGAATATCTACCAAAGACAATATGGGAACAGATGCGATCAGATATGAGCAAAAGCTATGATCCAGGCGATCGACAAACAGCTCAAGTCAAGGAGGATAATGAGAAGTTTGGAAAAATTTGTTCGTGGGAGACCGTACGAGGGTGACTTGCAACTACTGCAAAGGACCATATGTTGTTCATATCATGTCTAGCATAATCGGGGTCAAGACCTTGTAATAATAATTACTGTGTGCAATTTGTATATATGTTAGTGTAGATATTTAAGGTGACATTAAGGAGTGCTCGGTACAACATTTTCATGATTTTAGTAAATTCAAAATATTTCAATTATTGTTACTCAAGACTATCTTATAAAACCCTCAAAAATTAAGGGCGAGCATTATAATGTTCCTGTTTAATATTATGTAAACATTTTGTCAGCGTAGTTTAAATACAATTGATATCCAAAATATCAGGGATTAACATTTTGGATAGGGGAGGAAAAATGTGATTAAATGAACCTAATTTTGTATTGAATGTGATCATATAAAATGGATAAATGCACTCCACACTTAGTATGTACTACGATTATGGTGCACTTGTTAAGGGGGAGAGCTTTTAGTGATATGGTAAAAGACTCTTAAAGTGTCAAAAGTTTTTGATATTATTCAACACTTGGATTGAATTTTTCAATGATTTTGGAAGGATTGTGATGAAATAGCAAAAAAGATGTCCATGTTCTTAATTTATGGATTTATAAGGTGGGTTAGGCTTAGGACCAAATCCCATGATCAGCAGAAGAACGAGGGGATTCTAACCTCAGGGATATTACATTAGTTAGGTAAAAAGTTTTTTATGTATGATACAAAAGGAGAAAAGTAAGTAATCGGGGAGGAAAAGTTGACGACTAAGATTGAGCTAGCACTGAATAAACCCCAACAAGTGTTAGTTATGATTGTCTCGGTAGCGCCGAAAGGAGTAGAAGAATGAAAAGAAAAATGTAATGATAAAGGGATTGAAAAGAAAGAAGCCCTTCATAAAATAGCAGAGAAGAAAGAAACTGGGTCAATACATAAATTATCGGAAACACTCAGGTGTTGTTGACTTGTAAGAACAGTCATGGAACCCTGTGACGCTAAGCACAAACCTCCCTAGCCACTCAAGGTCTCTCAATAGACTCTTGTTTCATTTTTCACGTGAGATTACATGCATTTCTATCGACTTTCTTACTCCGAGTTAGCTGGTATTGAAAAGGTAGCAGTCAGCTCCAGCCTCCGATTACTGAAACCAAATGTGTACTATTGACTCTAGAGCCAAAAGAGATCATCCATAAATCTCATTAGGATACTTTTCAAATTATGCTTGCTATCTCACACAATGTGAATAACGAGAAATACATAAAGAGTCATACGCATTATCCTTGTGATTTTGTCAAAACATCCGAGTGATATTACTCACGGTGAAGATGGAAATCCTGCTGAGCAAATCAAAACAAGCTCATGGTTAGGTGACTTGGTTATGCGAATTCTATACGAATCAAACTAGTTGACAACTGGAAAGAAACGATGGTGCAATTCCATAAGAATCAAACTGTTGCCAGAATATGAATTTGAATGATGTAATGAATTTTGAAATGATTAACACTCTTGATGTGTCACAAAACCACTTTAGCAAGTGACACGATGTTGATTTTCAAATAGTTTTTCTTATTCAATCAGGTGAGACTTATTTTGCTGGTTCACTCATAGTGTCGTCTGCTTTGATGACGCTCCGCGTAATGAGAATGGTTAGTGCAGTGTGAAACCCTGTCAGGAGATTCTCGGATATTATTACCTGATACAGAAGTATTTATACTGTTCAATGGGAACCGTGGTTATTGGCAACTGTATTCGACAAAGTAACCTAGGCAATTTCGTTCTTATCTGTGATTATCACTAACTAAACCTGCAGGTACTCCTGGCGATTGGTGCAGCTGATTTCCGACGAGTAATGATTCATAGCCACATGCTCATACCGACCGACAAACATAAAGACTTTCATGAAAGCTCAATTACATGTTTTTAAGTCTTCCGCTACTCTGATACCATACGTTTTCATGAAGTGACGAAGGATTTAAGTTAACGAAATTTCAAAGAAGTTTACGTCACTCTGATAGCCGAACGTCTTTCTCAAGTGACGAAGTTTTTATCGTTAAGTAATTTAAGAAAGATGCTACATTAAAACTTTTTAAGTTAACAAATCAAGAAAGGTGTGAGCATGTCGGTCCAGAAGTCACAAGTTCACAAGATGGTAAAGTTAACAAGATGGCGAAATGAGATTATGCTTGGTTAATGATCTCAATGTGTTCAAAGATTGCATTCAAGACAAGATAAGGAACAAGCTCAAGACCTAAAGTCTATGATCACTACATCAAATCACAAGTTAAAGACTACGAGCACAAGACTAAAGTCAAAGCATAGTATGCTAAGTTTAATGTTTGTAAATTGGAGTGACCTCCTTTAGGGGGAGATTGTTAGGAATAAGAAAAGTCTCGGTCACTTCCAATATTAACTAGTCAAAGCCCATAGTTAGTCAATGTTTAGATTATAAGCTAATATGGCCCAAAGGCCCATGGAAAGCCTTACAAGGCCCGTTACGGACCGGCACCTTTGTACTATAAATACCACCTATCCATACTTGGAAGAGTGGGTTGGTTGGTTCTATGTTTCACAATTTTTCTACTTAATGCATTTCATGTTCTCTACTTTCTCTCACTAGAAAATACATTCTTCCTCTTACTTTCTCTCCCTAGTTCTTGGTTCATATATCAAAGATTACTTGTATTCTATAAGGGTTTAAACTGGAGGTTAACTAACTGGTGTAGTTAGTTAATAAGCAACATGGATATGCGATTTGGGTGTAAGCCTAAAAATTTACCAATGTTAAACACGTTAATCCAATTAAATCCATATACTCATTATGTGGTCTCGAATAGATATACCAAGCCAAGTTCTTAAAGTCAACTACATCACCGGCACACTCATATTTTGTGGAATTTGGCTGTATACCATTTGGAATAACGGGAATGGTTTTAAATCTTCCAATATTCTAATAAAGGTTTTGTATGTGCGGGTTAGTATCATGTAATTTTCACAAAGTATGCTTGAAATTTTTTTTTAATTTGAGCAGATTTATGCATTTTAGTGTGATAAATAAGACAAGTAAACAATTTAACTTCCTTCCCTCCACTTGAATTTATTACATGTCCTCTTGTGGTATAGATAAAACATTAAATACGGGAATTAAAAAGAATTAGAATGAGAAACTCCCCTTGATATTTTGCTCGGTAGATTTTCCATGTTGAGTTTATTGGCAAGAATTCGTGTGTTGAACAGCCGCCTTGAAATTTCAAGACTCCAACATTTCAAGATCTCCAGATTTGTAAATTCTCCACCAATATTCGTTGATATTTCTTTTACGAGGTCATGTGTAAATTCTCAAAATACATGTATTCTATCTCGTGATATTCATTTGGTTAGACTCAATAACAGATCTACTAAAATTGTAAGGATGTCGATAGCATTTCCATACCCCAGGATGCGCCGTATTGATACATGTATACGTTGTATTCATTTAATGATTATGTCGTATAGACTATGCTGAAAATAAAGACTGGATAACGTCCAGATAGTTAATACGCCATATCTATGGGGTTTGGATACGCGTAAATTTATACATATTCTGGAAGACAGGGACTTGATACAAAATTGAAAATTACATTTCGGGTTGTCTCCCGGCAAGCACTTTTGTTTTTGTGAGAGTCTTTAAGTTAGACTCCCTTCAGCTTCTCGTTGCGTCATTCTCCAACTCTATAACCTCATCATCCTCCTTGTCAATGTCACCTCCGTAATATTTCTTCAATCGTTGCCCATTGACTTTGAAGCTAAACCCGTCTCTGTCAGTGATTTCTATAGCCCCATGTGGATACACCGTTTTAACAATGTTAGGACCGCTCCATTTCGATTTAAGTTTTCCAGGGTACATCTTCAAACGAGAATTATAAAGTAGCACCTTGTCGCCTACCTTAAAATCTTTATCACCACGAAGTCTAGAATCATGCCATTTCTTGGTCCGTTCTTTGTAAATTCTAGTATTCTCATAAGCACCATCTCTTAATTCGGCTAACTCATTAAGCTGCATAAGACGACTTTCGCTAGCAAGCGTTAAATCCAATTACATTGTTTCAATGCCCAACATGCCTTATGCTCGATCTCCACGGGTAAATGGCATGCTTTCCCATAAACTAGTCTGATAGGTGTACATCCTGTGGGTGTTTTGTAGGCCGCCCTAAATGCCCACAATGCATCATTAAGTTTTTCTGACCAATCTTTAGGATTGTACCCCACTGATCTCTCTAGAATACGCTTAATAGCCCTGTTAGTAACTTTAGTTTGTCCATTAGATTAAGGATGATGTTGGGATTCTAGATTTGATGAGACAAAATAAATAAAAGAATGAAACAAAAGATTTAAATCTGGAAACTATGTTTAGTTTCCGGACCTCGGTGAGGATGGGGCTGGGGGTGGTGGATGGGATGCGGGAGGGTGTAGGGGCTTAGGTGAAACGCGGGAGAGGGTTACGTTGGGGGGACTTGTGTCTCAATGGTAGTGGTTCTTATAGTGTGTGCCGGTCCTGATTTTTGGAGGGACGGGTTGGGGGGTTGCGTAATTGATATGGGTGGTGGGCTTGGCGGCTCGGTTGTCCGGTGGGTATTTTGTTGTCGTTCATATGAGTTGTGGTGTGTTTTTTGTTTGTGGACGTTGAAGTCTAGTTTGGTAGTGTATGTTGCTGTCTTAAGCAAGATAGGTGTAGAGGGGGTTGGTTGTGTGGTTTTGTCGTCATGTACTGGGGGCGGGGTAAGCGGGATTGGGGTCGGTTGCGGCATTGGGGGTTGGGGTGGTTTGTGGTGGTGGTGGGGCCTTGTGGTGTAGGTTTTGCTGTGAGTGTTGTGTATGGGTGTTTGGGCGGTTGGGTGGGAGCCGGTGGGTGGGGGTTGATAGGTTTTTGTGGGGTCTTTTTCAGTAGTGGTTGTCAAAGGGTTGGGTCATGTGGGGTTGGGGGTTGTGTTTGAAGGTGCAAGAGTTGAGTGGCGGTGTGGCGTGTTTTGGTAATGGTGTTTGTCTGTGCTCAAGTTGTATTGAGGTGTGTGTGTCATTGGGTTGAGGGTTTTGAGTTGCGGTCGGGGTTGATAGTGGATGAGGAGTTGGGGGATTTGTGGCAGTTGGTGGCAGGGCAGGGGGTTGGCTGTAGTGTGATCTTGGTGGGCAGGTATGGGGGGGTGCCGGGGTGTCTGGCCGGGGCTGGGGGGGTGGTTTGGGGGGGAGCGGAGGTGGGTGAACTTGTGGAGTGTGGTGGGGGAGGATATGATCGCTTTCGACTGCTGGTCACAGATGGGTGGCGAGAAATTGGTTATGGGTAAGGTACGGGTAGAGGCTATTGGGGTGTTGTTAGGGTTATTGGATGTATTTGTTATGTGTCAGCTTTATCTAATCTGTTGGATTGGAAGTTGGTGTTAGTTTTTTGGTCTATTCAAGAGAAGTGAGACAAAGGTTCATAGAGAAACCCATGGGACCTAAACCTTATCTTGTAGTAGTTGGGAGTTTTACATAGGTATTAAGTAGTCGTATAAAACTAAGTCTTGCTTCTGGGACTCTAAAAACCTAGGTAGTATGGTGATCCTACGTGATATATGTTGCTTATGTGGATGACACTTTCATTATGTTAGTATACTTAACTATAAGTTCTAACGTTAATAATATACGGAAATTATTTATTAAATATAAGTATATATTATATTTCTCTAAGTCGGTTTCTTATGTTCATCCTTATCATGACAGTTACTCGGATTTGACTTATTTCATTTCATTCATCATTTGGCATCATCCAGTACTCCCATTCACCCATTCATATTCTTATGCATTCATGCCTTATGGTTGTTTGATATAAAGATGATTTATATGAACCTTTGCTTTGTGCAGGTAATATCAGGTTATGGCTCTATTTTTTAATTTTAGTTATCTATTCGTATTTCTTCGGAGTCTCTGAGGATAGCGTTCTCCGGGGACACCTGTTGGAAACGACCCACTCAGTGATCAGTTGAGTTGATCTTGTTCGTGTTACTATCACTCATACTTCTATTCCAGATACCACAACAAGGGATTATCTCCACCTGATACTCAGACTGAACAACCACCCCCAGTGATGTAGTGGTTAGTTGATACCCCCAGAGACACCTATCATAGGCAACCTACTATACCACAAATCCCCATTTATTATACACCAGCTTTCCTGATTTACTCACCTGTATCTGATGCAGAGTCTGATCCATCGAGGATCCTATCATCAGGACATATACACCATTACCAGCTACCTCACCAATTTCTACTCATCGGGATAATGATCCCCACCACCACACGACAGTGATTACACAGATACACATCATCCCCTACCCATGCAACACCTTTCACTGAGTTTACCGCTTCTACCCAGAAGATCACCTATCATACTCGTCCTCGAGTTATGCTTCGAGCATACTGGGACAGCCTATTCCTTATGGTCACCGTACCGCTACCATATTATTGGGCGATACACATGATGACCGCTAGGAAGCAGGTTGGGACCGTTACCGTCATCATCTTGCTGTTGAGACATTCTACCGATCCTTCTTCTATTCGATTCGGTCATCAGTGGCATCATCAGATTTTCATTCGGTTTGGCTTATTGATTTTCTTCGAGACACTCATTGTCAGATCATTCTTCACCAGATTTACCGAGTACTTCTGCGGGGCCATCTCGCAAGAGACGTAGGTCCCCTATGACGTCTGTACCTGCATTATCACCTGTATCCGGAGCTTTATTTGGTTGTCAATGTTGATTTGATACATCGCTAGAGAGTTAGGGTTCTGGTTATTTGGCAGATGTGAGGTTGATACTAGAGGGATTGTTGAGGGACGAGTAATATTTCAGGGTTAGTGATGAGCCTCATTTTCAGAGCAGGATAGTGATCCAGGGTTCAGGCAGAGATTGACGAGGTGTTGTGTTACGCAGATGCTCTTAGGATAGAGGGATTGGAGCTAGAGTTGTAGTTTGAGGCTATTGTTCGAGATGAGACAGAGACGTGGTGGTGGAGAGCCCGGTTGAGTTAGTTCAGAGTTGCGAGGGTTTCGCATCCTGGTGATGCCAGAGGATATTCCTGAGCCTTCTTTAGGAGAGATTTCAGTAGAGGTTACATATGAGACATTAGGAGATTTGGTTCAGAGGTTTCCATTGATCACACACAGGCTATCCCAGTCCATCGTATACAGACTATTGAGGGAGTTCAGAGAGAGCAGGGACATAGGATTGTTGGGGTTGAGTCGGCAGTTATGGCTTTGACTGAGAGGTATTGCTCGAGTTGGATAGAGTTGGGATAAAGGGGATTAGAGGCACCGCGGTCGTGAGAGTCAGAGAGGTGACCCGACGCCCGAGGCTTGTCACGTATGCTGAATGGAGTTTGAGACAGATGCGCGACTTCGATTTTATGACTAGAGTTGGAGTGGCAGACTTGAGGGTGTGCTAGGAGCACATTGGGCTACCGTTCTTGAGAGTTCGTTAGTATTGCGCATTTTTATTAGTAGTAGCGTTTAGCGTTGACCGTAGTGTTAGAACTCGTATTTCTGTATTTTAAAACGTTGTGATGTAATCACTTATGTTCGATGATATGAAATTGATATTTATCTATGATATGATGTCATGATTTGATTTAATTATGCTCTTGTGTCATGCATTATGGGCTTTCCGTGTATATGTATTTTGATCGTGTATTTTTTTATGTGATTTACCGTAAATATTATTTGATGCCATTAGTGATCTTGCATCACCTAGAAATCTCACCAATCGTTATATTGTTGTGTTGTAGGAAGATGCCTAGCACTCCGATCTGGAGCGTCTTGACTCGTGGAGGAGTTTTGAGAATTGGTTACTCGCCGAGTAAGTAGTGAAGATGATAGAAGGCTCGTGAACCGCCAGGACCTTGAAACCTGAATGAGATTATGGGGGTGAATAGAGGGAGAACGGAGGAATTGGAAATGGAGGAACCACCCACAAGAGGGAAAGGAAATGGAGCGGAAATGGAGGAAATGGAAACTAGAAATGGGAATCATGGTATGAATTTATGGTAGGTTTTCATGCCAGTGGCTAGAGAGTGCACTTTCCAAGACTTCTTGAAGTGCAAGCCACATAATTTCTCAGGAACTGAAGGCGTTGTCGGATTGACCCGCTGGTTTGAGAAAATGGAGACTGTGTTCAATATCAGTAATTGTCCATCGAAGTACCAAGTGAAATATGCTACATGCACACTGCAGGACAGTGCTTTGACCTGGTGGAACTCTCATAAGAGAACCATTGGTGTTGAGGCTGCATATGCCATGAATTGGGTTGAACTGATGAAGTTGATGACAGAAGTGTATTGTCCAAGGAATGAAATCCAGAAGATGGAGACTGAATTGTGGAATCCTGAACGTGAAGGGGAAACGACTTGTGCTTACACTCAAAGGTTTCAGGACGTTGATTTTGTTGTTGTACTAGAAATGGTCCTGATGATAAGCAAGACAGGTTGGAAAGGTTTATTGGAGGTTTTACCGGACAACATTTAAAGGGAATGTGATTGCTGCTAAAATCAGCCAGACTCCAGATGTATACGCATTTGCTTACCAATTGATGGACAAGATGGTCTAGGGTTATGCTTCTCGCAAGAGTGATGGAGAATCAAGAGGAGGATGGAGAGTAAGCCGAAGGGATAATCGTGGACAGCTACGCCGTGTAAAGAGGCAAAATACTAGTGGGAAGAATGTGGCCAGAGCTTATACGTCTGGGAACAATGAAAGAAAGGGGTATGTTGGGCGGCCACTACCCTACTGCAATAAGTGCAGGTTGCACCATGAAGGGTTGTGTACTATAAGGTGTGGAAACTGTAAGAAGGTAGGACATCAGACTAGGGATTGTAGGGCTGCTATTGCTCCAAACACTCAAAAGGCTCCAGTTGAAAATCAGCAGGGTATTATTTGTTATGAGTGTGGAAGACCAGGACATTTCAGGAAGGATTATCCTATGTTGAGGAATCAGAACCGTGGAAACCAGACAAGAAACAAGAATGGAAACAAGACTGGAAACCAGACTAGAGGTGACGAAGCTACGGCGAGAGCTTATGCCATTGGTGAAGGAGGAACAAACCCTGATTCCATCGTTGTTACGGGTACGTTTCTTCTCAATAACTGTTATGCTTCTATGTTATTCGATTCGGGTGCCGATAGAAGTTTTGTGTAGACTACCTTTAGTGCTTTGCTTGATGTGGCACCAACCACTTTAGACACCAGTTATGCCATAGAACTTGCCGATGGAAGAATTTCAGAAACAAATATTGTTCTTAGAGGTTGCGCTTTAGGATTATTAGGTCATCCGTTCGACATAGATCTAATGCCCGTAAAGCTTGGTAGTTTTGACGTCATCATTGGTATGGATTGGTTGGCGAAGTACCACGCGTTGATCGTTTGTGACGAGAAGGTTGTTCGTATTCCTTATGGAAATGAGGTGTTGATAATCCGAGGTGATAATTGCGACAGCGGAAGTAAGTTGAATATCATATCGTGCACGAAGACCCAAAAGTATATTGAGAAAGGATGTCAAGTTTATCTGGCATAAGTTACGTCCAAGAAAGCTGAGGATAAGTCAGAGGAGAGGCGACTTGAGGACGTACCGATCGTACGGGAATTTCCGGAAGTCTTTCCAGAAGACTTGCCTGGGCTACCGCCTGCTCGACAAGTTGAATTTCAAATCGACTTAGTCCCTGGTGCTGCACCTGTAGCACGAGCACCGTATCGATTAGCACCAGCCGAAATGCAAGAGTTATCCACTCAGTTGCAAGAACTTTCTGACAAAGGATTTATAAGACCCAGTTCCTCACCCTGGGGAGCACCGGTTTTGTTTGTCAAGAAGAAAGATGGTTCTTTTTGGATGTGTATCGACTATCGTGAACTGAACAAGCTTACTGTGAAGAACCGATACCCACTTTTGAGGATCAACGATTTGTTTGATCAATTGCAAGGGTCAAGAGTCTACTCTAAGATCGACCTGAGATCTGGTTATCATCAACTCAGAGTTCGTGAGGAAGACATTTCAAAGACAGCATTTAGGACCCGCTATGGTCACTACGAGTTCCAAGTAATGCCGTTTGGTTTGACTAACGCACCAGCAGTTTTCATGGACTTGATGAATAGGGTGTGCAAACCATATCTGGATAGATTCGTGATTGTATTCATCGATGATATTTTGATCTACTCCAAAAGCAGAAAGGAGCATGAAGGACATCTTAAGTTGATCTTGAATTTATTGAAGAAGGAAGAATTGTACGCCAAGTTCTCAAAGTGTGAGTTTTGGCTGTCGAAGGTACAATTTCTTGGTCACGTGATTGATAGTGAAGGCATTTACGTTGATCCCATGAAGATTGAGGCAATCAAGGATTGGGCGTCGCCCAAGACACCGACCGAGATTCGTCAATTTCTAGGTTTGGCCGGTTACTACTGACGATTTATCGAAGGCTTTTCAAAAATCGCTAGACCTATGACGAAGTTGACTCAGAAAAGCGTGAAATTCAAATTGGGAGAAAAGGCAGAAGCTGCATTCAAGTTATTGAAGCAAAAGTTGTGTAGTGCATCGATTTTGGCTTTACCAGAGGGAAGTGAGAACTTCGTGGTATATTGCGATGCTTCGCATAAAGGGTTGGGCGCGGTTTTGATGCAAAAAGAGAAGGTCATAGCTTACGCATCTCGCCAACTCAAGGTTCACGAGAAGAACTATACCACACACGACCTAGAGCTTGGTGCAGTAGTGTTTGCCCTGAAAATGTAGAGACATTATCTGTACAGTACCAAGTGCGTTGTGTTCACTGATCATAAGAGTTTGCAACACATACTCGACCAGAAGGAGCTGAATATGAGGCAAAGACGTTGGTTGGAATTATTGAGCGACTACGACTATGAGATCTGATATCATCCAGGAAAGGCGAACATGGTGGCTGATGCCCTGAGTCAGAAGGAAAGAAGCAAGCCGCTACGAGTTCGAGCCTTGGTTATGACTATATGGTTAAACCTTCCTAAGCAGATTTTGAGTGCTCAATCGGAAGCCAGAAAGGAAGAGAACTTCATCAAGGAAGATTTGCGTGGCATGATTAACAAGTTAGAACCTCGCGCTGATGGAACGTTATGCTTAAAAAATCAAAGTTGGATTCCGTGTCTTGGTGATTTGAGGGCCTTGATTATGCATGAGTCGCATAAGTCGAAGTATTCTATCCACCCTAGATCGGATAAGATGTAGCAGGACTTGAAGAAGTTATATTGGTGGCCTAACATGAAAGCAGAAATTGCCACTTATGTCAGCAAGTGTTTAACATGTGTAAAGGTTAAGATAGAATATCAAAAACCATCTGGGTTGTTGGTTCAGCTAGAGATCTCACAATGGAAATGGGAGAACATAACAATAGACTTTGTGACTAAACTGCCGAGGACAGCGGCTGGGCAAGACACGATTTGGGTAATCATTGATCGTCTCACTAAATCTGCTTATTTCTTGCCTATGAGAAAAGATGACACATTAGAAAAATTGACGAGGCAATACTTGAAGGAAGTAGTCTCAAAACATGGAGTACCGGTTTTGATCATCTCTGATCGCGATGGAAAATTTAATTCACATTTTTGGAAGTCTCTACATAAAACATTAGGTACTCGATTGGATATGAGTACAGCCTACCATCCAGAGATCGATGGTCAGAGTGAGAGAACCATTCAAACGTTAGAGGATATGTTACGTGCCTATGTACTCGACTTTGGAAAAGGTTGGGATAAATACTTACCGTTGGTAGAATTTTCGTATAACAACAGTTACCATACCAGCATTAAGGCTGCTCCGTATAAGGCATTGTATGGGCGCAAGTGTCGATCACCCATCTGCTGGGCTGAAGTTGGGGACAGTTAGCTCACTAGCCCAGAGATCATCCACGAGACAACTGAGAGAATAGTTCAAATCAAGAGCCATATCCAAGCCGCCCGTGATCGTCAAAAGAGCTATGCCGATGTAAGATGAAAACCTTTTGAGTTCAAGTAGGAGATAATGTCATGTTGAAAGTATCTCCTTGGAAAGGAGTAATACGTTTCGGCAAACGGGGAAAGCTGAACCCTCGTTATATTGAACCTTTTAAGATCATTGCCAAAGTAGGAACCGTTTCCTATTGTCTAGAACTTCCAGAGAAGTTGAGTAGAGTTCATAGTACGTTTTACGTCTCAAAGTTGAAGAAATGCATGGCTGATAAACCGTTTGCTATACCATTGGATGAGATCCAAGTTGATGACAAACTGAACTTCATCGAAGAACCCGTCGAGATTCTGGACCGTGAGGTCAAGCGTCTGAAGCAGAGTCGTATTCCGATTGTCAAAGTACGCTGGAACTCCAGGAGAGGTCCTGATTTAACCTGGGAATGTGAAGACCAAATGCAAAAGAAATACCCGCACCTTTTCACCAACTCTGCACCCGCTGCAGAGGTTGCGTCCTAAGCTTTAAGGATAAAGCTTAAAGAATGTGACAACCCTAGAATTTCCGTTTAATAAAATAGCCGTTTCCGTTTAGAAATTTGAATTTTTAAAAGTTTCGTTTAGCTTTACCGTTTAACCGGGAAGTTGTTTCGTTATTATCTGAGAATCGTCACCGGGAGCGAACCGGGACACCAAACGTTGTAGTATTTTGGCAATAGCCACGTTTTTATGTTTTAAAGCAATATTTAAAATTTTGTACTTTTTCGTGATGCCGTTACTTGTTTCGTTATTTACGTGATACGTGTTTTGGTTTATATCTATACTTGTGCATGGTATCTCTTGAAATTAAATACAAGCTTGCATGATATTCTTAGAATGTTGGAAGCCACTTTTGGTCCCCCCCCCCTTTTTCCTTGATCATAACTGGTCACACACACTCTTAGCTTAGGATTCTATTTTTTTGAAAATTGATACAAATTAAACAAACCTCCTACAAAATGTCTTGTACAAGGTCCTTCTATGCTCTCATCCCCCTTTCTCCCTTGCACTTGGTCGAACAAAGCAAGACACCAAGTCTAGGTGCATCCCATCTAATGCCAATATATAACCACCAAATCTCATTATTTCTCATTCACTCTTAAACTATTTCTCTCACTAGAAAATACACACACTTTGTTCACTCTTTTTTCCCCTTCTTTCTTGAGTTCGGACGCCAACAAACATACACAAATCCATACATTTTTTTTTCATCTTTGATCAACCATTTGAAGATATATTGTTCGAGTTGATTGTTATTTCATCCGGGTATATTATAAAACAACGATTGAGTTGTTCTTAGTTTCTAATCATCTTTCGTCGTGTTTCTTTGTAAGTCATCTCTACTTTTTCATAAATAAATTGTACTTTTGCATTCGTATGATCATTCCGAACAAATTGTATAAAGCGGATCGTTGTGAAAATCATTATCTATTTTTCTATAAAACTACAAGTCTTTAAGTTTAATCTTTTTGTTTATAAATGGAAGAAAATAAAAAGTAGTTGTACTTTTGTGCATAAAAGTTCGTTGTGACTATTTTGATATATATATTGTTATCACTACGTATATATCGTTTATTTAAGATTTATCGTATATTAAGTTTAAATATTGTTGGCAATGAGATTAAGTTAGATGTTGGATTTGTTGGAAGCGTAAATTAAATGTCGAAGAGGTTTAGGTTTAGAACGGATTTGTTGCGATATTTAAGGTGTTGTCGAAAATAGATCGAATATTCTTTCAAGTCAATAAAAGATGTACTTTTGAAAAACGGATATTTTCACGAGTCGAGGTTGATAAAAATGGAAAGTCGATATTTTAGAAAGGTCATGCCGAAATTTTGTAAACTTTATAAAAGCGTCGAAAATATACTTTTACAATCAAACTTATGATAAAACGCAGAAAAACGTAAGTGTCGAGTTATGTCAACATTTTTAGTTATTGAGTCAACGTTGATGTGTCGGGACACTAAATGACGAAACATACTAAAAGACGAAATACACTAAAAGATGAAATACACTAAAAGACAAAATGCACTAAAAGATGAAATGCACTAAAAGACGAAATACACTAAAAGACGAAATACACTAAAAGACGAAATATACTAAAAGACGAAATACACTAAAAGATGAAATATTTTTGAAGATGTTTCAAAACGTCAAGACTTGTCAAAACTTATAACTATCGAAAGTACGTTTTGAAAAGGATACGCCGTGGCTACCCATGCTCGAATGATCAGTTCTTGTGTTAAGCGTTATTCGTTGTACATCATTCTTGAACGACGACTATATGATAGGTTGTCGCTAGAACCGTGAGATTCATTTTCACTTAATTGATTCCTTTTGATCCACTACCCGTATAAGGTGAGTTCATGGCCCCACTCTTTTACTCGTTTTGAATAAATGTTTTATAACTTGGGGTGAGAAACATTGCTTGTTTTTAAAACTGGACACAAGTACTTTACGTGAGATTTTCCTTGTTTACGTGTTGCCTAAGTAGCTTTTAGACCACTACTGCCCGAACTATCATGAACTCTCAATCTCTTGACTGGAGGACCGGTCGAGGGAACACGAATAAATAAATAGATCTATTGGGACTAATTATCCCTATCCGGGTGAGTAGCGCACCTACACCCCCACTACCCCACAGGGGCGCCCGATTAAACGATATATGTCATGTTCGTACTGGATAGGTTGTCTTTGACGAACACCTGGAAGGGCAAACAAATACTTATAGCAATGTACATGCTAACTTACGTAATTAGCTTCAGTGTCATGAGCTTACTGCAATGTAAATACTTTTTTATGTGAAGTTGTATCTGTTATAACTGTCGCATACACTTTGATATCTTGTGATCCACTATAATAACGTTTGAACTAAACCTATGAATTCACTCAACTTTATGTTGATGTTTTAAGCATGTTTTTCTTAGGTGCTTAGCATGGATGATGTTGCTTGACTTATGTGAAGCCTATTTGCCTGTACCGGCTTACCAGAGATTTATCTATGTCTTTAAATACCGTTGTTGAACTTATTTAAGCTTCCGTATTTTAACTTTGAATCTTTTAAATTTAATCAATGTAAAACTTATTATTATTATTTTAAAACTTTGCAACGGTGTTTATTTTTCAAAACGTACCTTTAGAGGTCGTTCTTTATGCTTTTTACTTGAGATGCTCAATAAAGGCACGCCTCCTGATACGTATTCCGTCCAGGCCCCGTTTGGGGGTGTGACATTATCGTTGTACATTAGATGTCTAACGGATGAGTCGACATGTTATTGTTACACATTAGATGTTCAACGGATGAGTCGATTTGTTATCGTTGTACATTAAATGTTTAACGGATGAGTCGATATGTTATCGTTGTACATTAGATGTTTAACGGATGAGTCGATATGTTATTGTTATACATTAGATGTTTAACGGATGAGTCGATATGTTATCGTTGTACATTAGATGTTCAACGGATGAGTCGATATGTTATCGTTATACATTAGAAGTTCAATGGATGAGTCGATATGTTATCGTTGTACATTAGATGTTTAACGGATGAGTCGATATTTTATCCTTGTACATTAGATATTCAACGGATGAGTCGATATGTTATCGTTGTACATTAGATGTTTAACGTATTAGTCAATATATTATTGTTATACATTAGATGTTCAATCTGATGAGACCACAAAGTTTATCGATGACATTTAGATGGGCCCAACAATGGACTGACAATGTTATCGTTTACACATTAATGTACAACAATATCGATATGTTATTGTTGTACATTAGATGTTTAACGGATGAGTCGATATGTTTCGTTGTTACATATATTGTTAACGGATGAGTCAGGATTTTATCGTTATACATTAGATGGTTCAATCGGATGAGTCGAGATGTTATTTCATATACAGATTGATAGTTAGTCATATCAAGTAGAAAAACTACTTAGAAATCAACCCATAAGTATCTTAGAACCTGATAAATAAGTTCTCAATCTCCGGTTAATTATTTCCATCTTGAAAATTACCTTCACTCTGCAGGAATGAATTCTCTACGAACTCATACTAAAAAAAGACGCCAAAAACTCCCGCCAAAACTTCCCTCCAAATACTCCTGCAAAAAACTCTCGCCAAATACTCCCTCTAAAAACTTATTTTTTTTTTACCATAAAAGCAGATATTATCCTCACAATTACCAACAGATCATACACATTCTTACCATCACAACCATAAACATATCACACTGTTATTATGGTGAAGATGGTGCCATATGAAGCTTTTATGTACCCTTGTGGAGCCGAGATGTAGTTCTGCGAGAATCGTATAAACCTAAAACCCATGGTAAACTATACTATGCATGTCCACGATCAAAGATGAACAATCACATGTTTTTTTTGTGTAATATATAAATAACTTGGTTAAGTTGTTTAAACTATTATTCTTTACTCTTTAACAGCCTCGCGAAAACACTTTCGGATGTAAATTTTTTTATGGAAAGAGGAACGAGTCCATCTACTGGTTGGTTCTCCTGAAGCTTCTACGACTCCAATTTATTCTCCAGGATCTTCATCGACTCCAATTTATTCTTCAGGATCTTCATCGACTCCAATTTATTCTCCAGGATCTTCATCAACTCCAATTTATCAAGAAATGCAGAGTGCTCAAACTGCAAGCACTATGCTTGATAATAACGGTACATCCGAGGCACACGTCGAACAACTAGAAGGGCAAACAAATACTTATAGCAATGTACATGCTAACTTGCGTAATTAGCTTCAGTGTCATGAGCTTAGTGCAACGTAAATACTTTTTTATGTGAAGTTGTATCTGTTATAACTGTCGCATACGCTTTGATATCTTGTGGTCTACTATAATAACGTTTGAACTAAACCTATGAATTCACTCAACTTTATGTTGACGTTTTAAGCATGTTTTTCTCAGGTGCTTAGCATGGATGCTGTTGCTTGACTTATGTGAAGCCTATTTGCTTGTACCGGCTTACCAGAGATTTATCTATGTCTTTAAATACCGTTGTTGAACTTATTTAAGCTTCCGCATTTTAACTTTGAATCTTTTAAATTTAATCGATGTAAAACTTATTATTATTATTTTAAAACTTTGCAACGGTGTTTATTTTTCAAAACGTACCCCTTAGAGGTCGTTCTTTATGCTTTGTACTTGAGATGCTCAATAAAGGCACACCTCCGGACACGTATTCCGTCCAGGCCCCGTCTGGGGGTGTGACATTATCGTTGTACATTAGATGTCCAACGGATGAGTCGACATGTTATCGTTACACATTAGATGTTCAACGGATGAGTCGATATGTTATCGTTGTACATTAGATGTTTAACGGATGAGTCGATATGTTATCGTTGTACATTAGATGTTTAACGGATGAGTCGATATGTTATCGTTGTACATTAGATGTTCAACGGATGAGTCGATATGTTATCGTTACACATTAGAAGTTCAACGGATGAGTCGATATGTTATCGTTGTACATTAGATGTTTAACGGATGAGTCGATATGTTATCGTTGTACATTAGATGTTTAACGGATGAGTCGAGATGTTATCGTTACACATTAGATGTTTAACGGATGAGTCGAGATGTTATTTCATTATAATGATGATAGTCATATCAAAGGTAGAAAAACTACTTAGAAATCACCCATAAGTAGCTAGAACCTGATAAATAAGTGTCTCAATCTCCGGTGAATTATTTCCTGCTTGATCTTCCTCTGCAGGATGATTCTCTACGATCTCATACTCCTGCCAAAAACTCCCGCCAAATACTCCCGCCAAAACATCCCTCCAAATACTCCCGCAAAAAACTCTCGCCAAATACTCCCTCTAAAAACCAATTTTTTTTACCATAAAAGTAGATATTATCCTCACAATTACCAACAGATCATACACATTCTTACCATCACAACCACAAACATATCACACTGTTATTATGGTGAAGATGGTGCCATATGAAGCTTTTGCGTGCCCTTGTGGAGCCGAGATGTAGTTCTGCGAGAATCGTATAAACCTAAAACCCATGGTAAACTATACTATGCATGTCCATGATCAAAGATGAACAATCACATGCTTTTTTTGTGTAATATATAAATAATGTGGTTAGTTGTTAAAACTTATTATCTTTACTCTTTAACAGCCTCGCGAAAACACTTTCGGATGTAAATTTTTTTATGGAAAGAGGAACGAGTCCGTCTACTGGTTGGTTCTCCTGGAGCTTCAACGACTCCAATTTATTCTCCAGGATCTTCATCGACTCCAATTTATTCTCCAGGATCTTCATCGACTCCAATTTATTCAAGAAATGCAGAGTGCTCAAACTGCAAGCACTTGCTTGATAAGATAACGGTACTCGAGGCAACGGTGGATATGTATATGCATCCGGAACAACACACAGTTAATTCAGCCGCACTATTTCACGAGGTTTACAATAACATGGGGAAAACTTGATTTGTAGTAGTTTGTCCTTTGGATTGTAATTCGTATGCTTTAATCGTCGGTTTGCAAGTCTCGTATGATTATCGTTTTAATATGTTTAAGTGTCTGTTTGTAAGTCGCTTGTGTTACTACAAGTGGTATGTATAATATTTAACTAAATGAATGTTTGTTTTTGTGTTACTTAACGAATGTGCATCTTGAAAAAGTATACAAAATACACACTATATTTTTTGTTAGAGTATACGGCATATCGGACCGAAACGAACCTAGAAAACGTAGTGTTTTTTTATATAGTTATTATTTATCAAGTATATAATTACAAGTAATAATTAATATAGTATTTATATATTTTATAAATAATAAACAACTTAAGCCCAAAATAAGCTTATGAAACAAAAGCCCAAACCAAAATAAAAGCCCAATTCAGTTTACAGGCGGGACATGTCGCGGGGAATGCTCTGGCCAACAGTCACCGAATTAAACCAATTACTGTTAACAAAGTTCAAAGGGAAAAGAAAAGTTTTAAGTGAATAAGGTATGAATAATGGTCGAACGGGTCACGTATGAGTTTCCCGTGCGCTGAAAGTTGTTCTTCAGGCCATTTATTTTTTCGTTGCCGGGAAAATCTTTAGGACCACCGCGTCACCTTTTTCCAAAGTAATTAACACTAATTATTTAACCTTTAAACCCTGAATATATTGGAAGTTCTTGGTAGAGTTTCCCAGGCGACATGTCGCCAGGGAAAGTTGAGCGGGAAAATTTTCCGCTCAGTTTTTCGTTGCTTTTTTGGTCAATATTTAACAAAATTATCCCGGGCGACATGTCGCCCGGGAAACCTTGTTCAAAACTTTGACTAAAAGGTCTATTTGGTGCCACGTAGGACGCATTTTTGTCGTTTAGCGATGTTTATGGGAAACCATCGTCACCTGTTCTACTTTTTCTTGTAGTGGAAGACCATGGTGATGATACTTGTTGCTTGTTGTTGTTATATACGAATCTACTGTTTCCTCAGTTATTCGGTTCGGTCTTATGAGGCTGTTATGGGGCATTACATCAGTAAGGTATTTTACTATGTTTACTTCATCGAAACATATAGTCGCGAGAGAACATAATGTTCAACAATCTTTAAAGTATTTTCTGGGCTCAAAATGAAACAAAATGATTAGTCGACGTCTAATCAGAGAGAGTTTAATTTAGTAACCAAAATGGTCTCTCGCGTATTATGAAGCCATATGAATTAACGCATGATCTTGAAAAATGTTGTGATATTTTTGAAGCAAAATAAGTTAAACAGGTTAAACAACTAATATTTGGATTGAAGAATATGTGTAAAACAATGCTTTGTTTAAGGGTTTAAAACATTTCGAAATGGTTTAAGATCATGATTTTTTAGGAGTTTCTTCAATCATTGCATATTGTGATGAAATGTGTTTCCTTTTACAATTATGATTAAGAATGGGGAATCTAAAAGTGATAAAAGGAAATTACATCACTATTGATTGGCTTTTAAGATATCTGTGTAACATATGAGATATAAAGGTGGTGCTTCTTATCTTAAAGACAAATTATGAGCTAAAGTTGTTTTTAAGTCATAATACCAACTTCAAGTTTAGCATGAATAAAGTTGCATTATTCTTGATATATTAAATTGAGTTTATGTACTGTTGAATAAAGTTCCATAGATGATGGATCATATGTGTGTTTCTTACGTGACATTTTCTTCTACTACGAGACGGTAAAAGTAGAACCGAGATAACGCCAAATGAGCCAAATGGTTTATGGGTAGTAGTGGTTGAAAAGTAACAATATGGGTGTCTACATCTCTTAACGATATCATCGTTTTAAGAGATGGTAATTATGCTCCATGGCTACCATGAATCTCTCTTCTTGCATGTTGGCCATTGAAGATGAGATCAAATTTCATTTTGCTTAAAAGGGATAATTTTTGGGTAACAATTGGCAAAGCATACATTCAAGAAGGAATGTATAAATTGAAGATTAGACATGAGAAACCTTAACGATAAGGTCAGATATCTGCTAACCTATTCCGAGCAAAGAATAGATCATGAAAACACACAGAATATCAAAATCACTCCTTATTGACACCCCCGACTAAAGAATTGATGAATTCGAATTACAAACCATTCATTTAAGTTATACTTTCTATTTTTAGTAACTTTCCATTTTTAGTAACTTTCCAATATTAGTAACTTTCCATTTTTAGTAACTTTCTATTTTTAGTAACTTTCCAAAATTAGTAACTTTCCATTTTTAGTAACTTTCCATTTTTAGTAACTTTCCATTTTTAGGGTTTAATATGCAAAATCAACAATTTTCAAGGTTAAAAAGGTAAATATCAAAGTTTCACATTTCATTAGATCTATACTTTCCATTTTCTGTTTTTACAAAGTCAAACCCTTAATTTTACTTCAATTTACATATTTAGCCTTTTGGTTTATTAATTAATTAAATTATCTTAATTATCCATAATTTAACAAAACAAGCCCCTTATAGATTCATTTATGTAAATCATACTTTATACATTAAATTACTAACAAACCTTATGACTTTCAGAATTTACAATTTCAGGTCCCATCATTTTAATTAATTAATTTCTAATTATTATAATATGTAATCTAACCATTTAAAATCCAAAATTAATATCAAAATACATTTTATATTCCCCCCCACTTTTTTATACAGTATATATTAAATTTAAAACATGTCTAAAATAGACCATAGTTTCAGAATTACAAAAACAATGTCCTTTATACATTTTTAAATAGCAAATCGGGATAACAAATAAATTACTGAAACCCTAATTAAATTTTTCCCAATCAAAAAAATAATTATTTTCCCAATCATGGAATTATAATTCACCTGAAATAATTATTCAAAACCCTTAACCCTAAGTTTTATTTCTTTGTTTTTCTTTAATTCGAGATCGAAAACAATGATAAATCCCAAATAATTATTCGATTACTTCCTAAATTTTTACAACTATTTATCTAGTCTATATGTGATAGAAAAACCTTATAAAAAATATTAAAATCATTTGGTACAAATATTATTTGTGCCGATTTCATTAATTAGCTAAAAATTAGGGTTTCGAACTTGTTTTTATTTTTATAATCAAAAATAACATGCATGATAATTTTTCTCATGCATAGAACGAATTAATATGATGAAAATTGAGATACAAAAATACCTTTGATGATTATGGATGACTTAATGAATTATTGAACCCGGTTGCTTACTTCGAACCCAAAACAAATACCACAATCGAACCAAGCACTTTACAATCTTCCCAATATTTTTCCCACAATCCTTGACCTTCAAATCACCTTAGAAAAATCGTCCTTGCCTTGTAAAAACTTTATGCCGCCTCTTTTATTTTATTAGGGTTTCGGGAATTATGTTTTAAGGAATTAACAAATGAAAAATGTATAAAGGATTATACTAAGAATATTTTGCCAAGATTTTGGGCTTTCAAAAGAGATAAAATCAGATTTTAACTTTGCCTAATTTATTTTGTATTTATCCATATTTTATTTTATTTAATTTGTATTTCATAGTTAAAATTTAAATATACATATTTCGGCTAAAGTTTATATATACAATTATTAATTATTTTTCTTGTATATCATAAGGTATTTTAAATCTTACATAAATTCCATAATTGTCATAAGTTGCATTTTTATAATTTCTAACCTTTAAATGAATTTTATTTAAGCTTTTATGAAATTTTCTTGCATTAGGGGTATTTTGGTAATTTTACACTTGTTGAGATTTTTAGGTTTTACAACCTTGGTGATGATACTTGTTGCTTGTTGCTGTTATATACGAAACTACTGTTTCCTCAGTTATTCGGTTCGGTCTTATGAGGCTGTTATGGGGCATTACATCAGTAAGGTATTTTACTATGTTTACTTCATCTAAACATATAGTCGTGAGAGAACATAATGTTCAACAATCTTTAAAGTATTTTTTGGGATCAAAATGAAACAAAATGATTAGTCGACGTCTAATCAGAGAGAGTTTAATTTAGTAACCAAAATGGTCTCTCGCGTATTATGAAGCCATATGAATTAACGCATGATCTTGAAAAATGTTGTGATATTTTTGAAGCAAAATAAGTTAAACAGGTTAAACAACTAATATTTGGATTGAAGAATATGTGTAAAACAATGCTTTGTTTAAGGGTTTAAAACATTTCAAAATGGTTTAAGATCATTATTTTTTAGGAGTTTCTTCAGTCATTGCATATTGTGATGAAATGTGTTTTCTTTTACAATTATGATTAAGAATGGGGAATCTAAAAGTGATAAAAGGAAATTACATCACTATTGATTGGCTTTTAAGATATCTGTGTAACATATGAGATATAAAGGTGGTGCTTCTTATCTTAAAGACAAATTATAAGCTAAAGTTGTTTTTAAGTCATAATACCAACTTCAAGTTTAGCATGAATAAAGTTGCATTATTCTTGATATATTAAATTGAGTTTATGTACTGTTGAATAAAGTTCCATAGATGATGGATCATATGTGTGTTTCTTACGTGACATTTTTTTCTACTACGAGACGGTAAAAGTAGAACCGAGATAACGCCAAATGAGCCAAATGGTTTATGGGTAGTAGTGGTTGAAAAGTAACAATATGGGTGTCTACATCTCTTAATGATATTATCGTTTTAAGAGATGGTAATTATGCTCCATGGCTACCATGAATCTCTCTTCTTGCATGTTGGCCATTGAAGATGAGATCAAATTTCATTTTGCTTAAAAGGGATAATTTTTGGGTAACAATTGGCAAAGCATACATTTAAGAAGGAATGTATAAATTGAAGATTAGACAGGAGTCTTTGATTGCAGTTGGAATATCACAATATGTGATTTTGTGTATTTCTGAAGTAGTAGTTGTAATATATTACCCTATATTACAATTCACAAATGGTTGGTGCATGTTTGGGCTGGCCACCCGGGGGGGGGGGGCGGGGGGGGGGGGGGGGGGGGGGGGGGGGGGGGGGGGGGGGGTGGGGGGGGGGCCAGCTTTTGAGTGGGCTTATTTGGTCCAAGTAATGCAGCCTATTTTTAGCTACCCTTCTTCCACCGTCTCATGATAAATCCCATCTATCACCTAAAAAATATCCAGAATCTTCATCCACGCTAAACCGCCTCCTACCAAATCTCATATCATAATCTTTTGTAATAGCCATGAAGAAGCCGGAGGTCACAACCTTTGAAGGAAAAAAAATCATCACCCAAAACCATGGTAAAATATCATTAAATCATATATCATTATTTACATCAGTTTCTGAGTATAATAATATCAGGCGCCAAAGAAGGAGAAGACACCCCCAGCATCCGAGTCCATCAAGTCCGGTGGTGGCAAGCAGAAAAAGAAGGTCAACTTTTAATTTTTTTTTTTTAGTTTTTGTATTTATTTTAGTGATTTTTGTGATAATTTTTAGATTTATAGTATGTTAAATAATGGTTGTGTGGCATATATCATTGAAGGGGTGTCTGTTTAGGGGGTATTCGTTTCGCAAGCTCATAAGCCATATATAAGCTTAAACGAACACCCTCGGGTGTTTATTTTAGCTTTTATTTTGGCTTATCATTTATAAGCCCAAATTTTTGGGTCAATTTTGAGACATGTGATATAACAAGCAAAAGTTTAATGGGCTGTGTTTCTTTATTTGGTACAGCAGATATAAAATGAGGAGGTGACTAACACTGCTTTTTAAAATCGCTCTTACACTTCATATGGCTTTATCTAATCTGATGTTTGGAAAAGACATGCCTCATCTTTCAAAGCAAGGTAAATGTTTATAATTTGTTAACGATTCCTCTGGCTTTTGAGCGTATCAAGTTGAACTTATGAACTTGGTGCAGATACAGGAAAGCTACATGAGGCAATGTCGATTACAAAAACGACACAATGTGTTGTCGTTTTGGCCTTGGGCTACTCCTAGCCTGCTTTCTAGGAGTTTACGCGCTGACGTTTATGGTTCTCTGTTCCAGCAGTCAGAAAGAAGGTATAAGAATTGTGGAGCGTGTCCAATATTTGGGGGTAAACTACTTATTAGGATCTGTGGCCCTCGCATCTTTCTTTATTGCAGGTCAGTCCCGGGTCACAAATCATTTGTTTCGGAATGTCCTTTGGCTACTGATGTTCAGGCCATGTAAGACAGCTATGAAATGTGCACTTTCTTTATCTGTTACTAAATGTGATTTGCAATGAGTTAAGTGGATACTAAATGGTAAATGTCTGATGCTGTCATTCTTTGTCATAAGCTAAACGACAACGACAAAGATCCAGTTAATTAAAATTTACAACAATAAGGTAATTAACCATCACCTTTCTATATTGCTATCAGTTGACTAAAATTTACAACAGTTTTCCATTCAATAATAGTTTCCACTCAACTGTAATTCCTGTAACACACAATTTGTTTTCATTATTTTTCGGCGGTTTAACAAACTGTTTTCAGTTTCACGTGATACTAAATTTCATGTAGCAATAGTATTGTTTTATTCATGTTTCAATTTTCACATTTATACAGCCTTTGACATTTAAAAGTGAACTTTTAGTCCATGGGATGATGCTATTCTCACTAAAAAAATAACAAAAACCAACAGTAACACAAAATAAGTTTAGATAAGCAGAAGCAGCTTAACACAAAGTAAGTTGTTCAGAATATTTAGTTTTAAGCATTATTTTTAATTTTCTGTGATGTTCGTATTTGTAGATTACTTGCTGTTTAAAGAAACTATTGAGATACAGAACGAGGAAGGACATAACATGGATCTCTACATCCCCACGAAGTGGTAATTTCTGAATTCACTTCTTTGCAATATTCCCAGATTGTAGCTGTGTTTAATAAATATAATAAAAGACTATATTTATTAGTAGGTATATAAATACAAAATGTAAATAACAAATATAACATAAGTCTATAATAATTAAGTTTTTGTTCTTTTTTTTATCAACTATATATCATGCTCCCTTGCAATGCTCTAGAATCTTGATAATAAAGAAGAGAAGTGACATTTCATCAGCAATTCGTACTATAAATGTGACCGCATATTTGCAAAGATATGTGATTTTGCAATTAAGTTATTGGATTACAATAACATCTAAGGCCTAGAAATGTCTCCAATTTCAATCAGATTTATATATGCATACGAGTGATACCTCTGTCATTTGGCCCATTTGGTAGGTTAAGTTATCAAATTAGATATTTGTATTAAAACTCTAAAAACGTGACTCACTCAAGCTCGATCAGTAACTTAAAAATACTTATATGCAGCCTCATAGAACGTACTAGCTGATGTGTTGATATATACTTTGAACATTGATACCAGTTTGTTTGACTACATTTAGTTTTGCATTTAATTTAGAATGCGACTCGGTAATTATAGCACGCTTTTGCTTAGATGTGTGTGTATTAGTTTAACTTACAAGCGTCATATATAATTTCAAACAAAACCAAATAGACCTGCTCCTTTTTTTTCTTATTTGTATGAGTAGAGTCTGTTATGTTTCTGCGTTTACTGATCATTAAGTTAGGCTAAAGATTAATCTTATGCGCATCTTTGTTTCCTTAACTTCTACTTCTAAAATGGGCTCCTCACTCATAGGATGGGGTTTACAATGCACAAAAAATAGGTTACATGAAACGATGCAGTTGTGAAACTATGTTGCTATTATATGTTGTTATCCATTTTTGATCGATTTCTACACTATTGTTGAAGTTTAAGAAAACTAGATTGCTTATCGAATTATTTATTAAATCTAACGTCGACCATTTATAATTGTGCAGACTGCAATTTGTATTTTGCTATCTCTTCTACAAGAAGACTTCAAGGCCAATGAGATTGAAGCATGAAAAAACATCGCAATTGTCCCCTTTACCCAAAAAAAGAAAAAACATCGCAATTCATACGGAAAGTGCATAAACTACACCTTCACACAATGTGATTCTTTAAATGAAAAAAGTGACGCATACCTGAGCCGCCATCAACAAGCGTTTGGTGCCTATTTTGGTGCATTGCCTATTTTTACCAACAACATAATGCTTGCTGCTCCCATGGGAATCTCGACTGTAAATTCTGCTAACAAAGGTAATTGTACCAGCTGACAGATTCGTGGAATAATAACGTTAATGATAGATTAGATGATATTCCCGGAAAGGTGTTACCTGTTGTAGCACATGTTGCTGAAAACCTGGAAAGAGGCTATGACAAACAAACATGTCATCGGCTGAGGGTACGTTAGAATATGAATTCATGTATATGTATATAGAATGTTGTCTTATGAAGATATATCTTTTGAAATGTTATATGTAAATATTTCTTGCACCCTTGCATAAAAAAAGGTTCATTCGGTGTGTTCGGTAGGTTGGTACAACGAAAGTACAACTTTGTAAAGCAAAAGAGCTAAGCTGCAGTTACATGTTTGCCCCCGCCGCAACGCGCGGGTCATTTTCCAACTCGTTTTATACAAATTTCAATGCAATGCCATTAACTTGTTTTTTGAATAAAAGGAGATATGTATTCTTTGTTATTTGTGCATGTCACTTAATAAATAAACAAACTTTTATTTTGGAACAAAAATTTGACAATGTCATGCACTAAAATAAATAAAGTTTGAAATAAAAAAAATAAAAATAAAAGACAGGTTGTTTTGTTGAGAGATAGATATGTGAAATTGCCAATTTTAAAGTGATACTTTGGTAAGTGATTGAACCAAATGTGAGTGTTCATATGTGAAATCTTAAGCGGCATAGATTTAATATTGAGATTTAGGGCATGGGTTCATGAAGAGGCTAGTTATATCCTTACGCTAAATTTATGAAGGAGTTCTATGTATGGCGTTTCATGTGTATGTGATTGATGAAAGGGTGACCTGGTAAGCAACATAAAGTTGAAACCGTCACTCTATGTCCCTTATATTGGATAGAGTTATGATTATAACTGATCATATTGAATTATAACTGTTTCCTTTTTTGTCCTGCAAGTAATGTATACGTTATTGTGAGAATTACAAATACACATGAAGATCATACAAAATTTCACAAGTTGGTGAATCACTGAACTCACATAATGAATTGATTCTTGAACGTGCAAGAACCATGTGTGTATTTACACTTCAAGAAGGAAGTTGTGCTTTTTATCTAGTCGTGGCTAGAGAAACAGTTAAGTGGATTAGAGATCCTATTTGTCAAAATTTCAATGCGACAAAATGTATAGACATATATTTGAGAATGGCTATTTGTGACCGACTATTTATGTAGATACTTGTCGGATATTTAAATAAGTCTCTAACGAGAGACTTATTAAGAGTTCCTGGAGGCATGTGTCTGAAACCATAAGTGAATCGATTAGTGATGACAACCCGACCTGATTTTAGTGCTCTTATTTCCAAGTTTAATGGGTAATAACAAGTCACTAGTCGATAGAAGGTACTGTCGAATAATTGACCCATGTAGTAGAGATAGTACGGTGTTGCCGAGAATAAGGATGAGGATATCCTCTTAACAGAGCTTTAGAGGCGTCTTAGCAACGTAGACTTTATAGAAGCTTTGCCTATATAACTTAGAGGTTGTGCCGCCTTGAATAGAGAGCTTGTGGATTCTCTCTTAGAGAGTCATGAATCAGGATTAAGCGCATGGCCATATTCACGCTCAGTGAGAACACTTTGGTTACGATAAGATTATTAAGATTTGTGGTTTAATCTTCGGACACTATCAAATCAATTTTATATGCATACTTAGAGTAAACGGGGTTTAATCTTCGTGACACAACCTATCAGAGTAGCAGAAAAACTTCCCAACATGGTGGGGGATTGTTGGGACTTATGTTGATGTTGGTAAGTTTTACCACTCATGAAGCACATAGTACAAACATTGAAGCTGCAATTAATTGTACTTATTGAGAAACTAGAGGTACATGCTTCATATGCAGCTTTATTGAGTCGTGGGTTTAGTCTGATAAAAAGAAATAAAGATTGACTTGGCCTTTGTTTTCAAATAACAAACCACCCACTTCTTCCTTTATTTCTCGGATGTGTGAGATCATGGGTTTACTTCTTCAAGTGGCTATCTATATAGCCTGGAAAACTAAGTCAACTACAACAAAACTCAATATTAACTCAATCATTAAAAGGCTGATGTACGCCTCTTTGCTTGTTTTTGTGTTACCATCATTTTGTTGTAATCACGAGGTGAAAGTCATGATTCAGGACCATGAAGGTATTCTAGAACAGCTGCAGACACTGTTTTTGCCCCAATAGCGGCTCCAGGATGGCTATACTCTTGTGGACAACTACATCCATGATCAAACCTTCATCTATCTTGTTCATTTTATTATGATGTATTCAAAGCTTAATTAGATCTCTAATTATGTGATTTTTTTTTCTTCTGATTGTGTTATACGGTTTACGCATAATTTTCCATATAGCTCTTTTGGTTTTTTATTTAACTGTGTTTAAGCCTGCCTTTTTGTAACAGGCAACTGAAATAGAGTAGTACAATGGTTTAATCAAACAAGTAAAGTTAGGGGAATAGTTCGTAATTTTCTTACAACGGTTTAGTGGATATATATACATCATGATGAAAATGGATTTCAGCCTTAAATAAGGTCCGTGTGATATTAATAAATACTACGTAGTATCTTTTTAGGCAACAGCTTATGATAGAGAAAATGCACACGAACTTTTTCTTGCTCCTA
>BQNB010059417.1:1440-37339 GCA_026074375.1 Tanacetum coccineum
TCAAAAATGCATTGTATTTGTGTGTTTTGTGATTTATGATGTGCAGGAAACGGATATTCAGAAAATGACAAAAACAAAGGCAAAACGGATAAAACCAAGCACGGGAATAGAAAGAGCATGAAAGATCGAAGCCGAAGGCGTATACATCCTTAATGGGCTAACCCGTACCCATTTTAATGGGCCGGGTCAGCCCATTAACTTTGTATCTAAACTAATATAAGCCTAAAACTAAAAGCCTAAAATCCTTATGTCTAAGTTCTAACCCGTTTCTTATATTCATTGTCCAAGCCTAAATATTAAGTCAAAAAAAGCCCAACATCCCAATCCCTAGCCCAAGTCAAACAATAAGAAACGAGGGCCAAAATTACTGTTGGTCCTCCTCCTCCCTCCCATATTTTCTTTTAACTGCAACAGATTTAGTGGCGGGATAAAATTTTACTCACCCTCTTCACTTTTTACCTTGCAACCTGACAAAACCCATATTTTCTTCCTATGATGAGTGATTGGTTGATGGGACATGGAATAAAATCAAGGGCTAAGATCAAGCACAAAGAAGCACAAATGGGAATTCAATGGCTAAGATTGAATGGCGTGGAGAACACTCACATAAGAAACACACCTCAAAGGGCTAGATGCTTCTCAAGACCATTATAAATAGAGGGTGTTTTTCACACATTAGGCATCTATTTTTATCATATATTTTTCTTGTAATTTACAGCTTATTAGTATAATTTTTAGCTTATCGTCTTTCTTTTTAAGTATTGTAATGTTTTAAAAGTTTAATGAAAGTTTAAGTTTTATGCAAAATCTGTTTTATGTTTATGCAATCTTATGTTTGAATTTTTTTTGATAAGCTCTTATAAGCTCTTGTTCTCTTTTACTTAAGCTGTTTTACTTAAGCAATATAAGTTTTTCCATAGCTTATAGTGTTTAAGTTATTTTCACTCAAAAATCACACAAAAGCTTTTATGGATGATAAGCCGGATTTGGATGGGCTTATAGGTTTTACCAGCTTGTTTTTAACAAGCTGGAGCTTGTAGATAAACTCTATAGAGCACTATAGTCCTTGTTTAGAGCAAAGGACCAAGTAAGCTTTCATTTTGATTCTTAGCTTAAAAACTACTTAGCTTATTAAAACTGCTTATTTACTGTTTCTAGTTGCTTATTATTGCTTAATATGTCTTAAATATGCTTAATATGCTTAATAGTTAATTAGTTCAAGTTTTAGATATAAACTGTTGAGTTTTAGCTTAAAACTGCTTATTTGGTTTGGTTATTGATAAGTGCTTATTTGTGGTTAAACTTTGCTTATTTGGACTTAATATCATAAGAGCTTAATCTATTTTAGCTTTTTACAACTTATATAAAACTGTTTTAAGCTTTAAAATGGTTTTCAAACTTATTAAGGGGTGTTTGGCACAAGCAGTACTAACCTAGGTTAGTACTGTTTGATTGCCTTGTGACCTTTAAGCCAAGTTTGATAAGCTCAAACTAAGCTTAAAAGTCAGCTTTTATAAGTTTCAAAGGTTAAAATTACTTTTTAAGGTTATATATATCTAATCTTAGAATCTGTGGGTTTAAAACTTGTTCAAACTGCTTATATGTTAGATCTTATAGAATTGTCTTATAAGTGTTATTTTTAGCCTTAATCTGGTCTTGTTATGCATTAGAGTAGGATAGCTTTAAGTATGCATTAGTCATTTGTGGTTTTGACCATAATCTGTCACAAGTTCATAGGTTTCAGTTTTAAAGGTTAAAAGTCAGTTTTAGATCTTAAAATTTAGGTTAGTTAATAGTTGTTTTAGGGTTTGAATTTGATAGCATAAGCTCACTAGGTTGTAAGCTTAATCTGTTTTAGCTTATTTTAGATTTATAACAGCTTTTACTAGCTTATTCTTGGGGATGCAGTTTGCCATTTTAGCATTTATGAAAACTTTTTAAAAAACCAAAAAACAGTAAACTGCCTTGTTAGGATTAAGAAAAAAGACTCGGTCACCCCATGTATTTCTTATTTAGCATAGCTCGTAGTGGGTACAGTAATCGTATGATTTATGGTGTTGGGCCGGGTCTTTACCCACTGTAAGCCCACACCATAGCCCGTTTTATGGGGCGTGTAAGAACTATTTAAACCCTCTCCACACATGGAGAGGGTGTTGGAAGAAATCATTTTACACACACTCTTTAGTGTGTTTTACATATTCTCTCCATCCATCTCTCTCTCTAACTCTCTCTAGTTTATATTGTGTGAATTATTAAGAACCTATAATTGGTATCAAGAGCCACGGGTGGATTTAGTGATTGTGTTCATACTTATTTTCGAGCTTATTCTAGCTTATTCCATTTAGCTTATTATTTTGTTTTTTTACTCGTTAATTTTTGTTAAGTTTCTTTTAAAAAAAAACCCCATAAAACTCGAATCTGTCTATCTCCAATTCTCCATATGTTTTTCAATTAACATCTTTTGGGCTTCAACTTTCGTGGGCTAATATTGTGGCTATATGCCAAATATTTGATAGGTATCAAACAGTAACTAGCAAATCTAAAACGTCACATACTAAAAGTAAACGTTTTTAATGTTGTGTTGATTTTCTTTTTGTTCTTTTTTCTTTCTTCTGTGCGTATTTGGTTAAATATTTTGTGATTTGTGTCTTAGTTGGTTTCGAACCCAGGTTCTCACATGCTTATCTTCGTGGATTTTTACAACTTGTCTTCATAGCGGTTTCGATCCACGGTTGACGTAGCTTATTATTTAAGAGTTTAAAGAGCTTATCTGTGGTTGTTGTCTATTGCTTAAAAAGTCCAAAAGCTTTCTTTCTCAAAACTGATTTAGCTTATTTCCATATGGTTTTCATCAAGATTATTAGAGTTTTGAAAACAGCTTTTTAGTAGCTTACCAGCTTATTTCTTATTTTTTTTCTTTTCGTGGCTTATTTGAAGGTGAAACGTGTAGATTATTTGTTGTTTCTTGATTGCGTTTTGGTATTTTCAAAGCTGCGTTTTGTGTATAAAGGGGACAAGATAGTACGACTTGAAAAGGACTTGGATAGCGACTTGTGGTCCAACAAGTACTTCTTGCGTTTTGTTTCTTTTGCAGGTTGCGTTTTGCTAACGATTAGTTGCGGTTTGTCTCAACAAGAAGCATTGCGTTTTGCTTTTGTGATTTGCTCTTGCGTTTTGTCAAGTGATTGAAGACCCTAAATGCATTAAAACTAAACGAAACTCTGCCAAAATTTTCTAAGCATTGCGTTTTGTCCGTGATCTTCAATTGCGTTTTGTCTCACATTTGGGATTGCGTTTTGTCAAGCTTCAAGACATAACGTTTTGTAACAACTCAACAACAAGAGAAGTCGAACATCTCTCAAGCTGTGTAAACCAAACAACTCGTTTTAAGTTATTTCGGGTTTTACGGTTTCGAGTGACGGATAACGACGGGACTTAAGACTTATACCATCGTGATCGTGACATCTTTTCGATCAACGTGGTATATTTATTTTACACCGACGATCACCGTACGAGTCCGCGAGATCAAAATTATAATCGTTACATTTCATAAGTTTCAAAAAACGGAGAAGACAAGAGATTGGTGGGAAAAAATTTTAATTATTAATATAATTTGAAATTTACAACTTCAGCCCCTCGAATTCTCAACAGTTTCTATTCTTAACCTTTGTGTTTTTAAAATACTTTTATGATTAGACCCTGGAATTAACATCTTTAATATTTACCCCTTAGTCTTTAAAACACTTTTAAATTTAACCTTTTACTCTAAAAAAATTTAATATTAACCTTTAGGTTAATACATCTTTAATTTTCACCTTCCTTTTTCAAACTCTTTTTACTTTTAGTTATTTATTTTCAAAATTTTCTTAGTTATTTATTTATACTTTTCATTAGACCCTTTAAATTTTAATCAGTTTTCACCGTTAGTCCTTTTAGCTCAACAAATCGTTAACAAAAGTTCCAATACTTCAAATACGACAATGATTTCACCAACAACAATTAATCAACATTTCACGGTTTCTTCTTGATTTAGTAAAATCCCCTACAAGGGCGGGGAATATTCTTTAAATAGCACTTTAAAAGACATCGAAATGTAAAATCCCTTGAAATGTTATAATTATTCATCATAACCACAACAAAAGCACTAATCTACGAACTATCCATAATATTAATTTCACACATCGAATTTCAATGGAATCTTCAAATTCAAATTCAAAAGAGAGAGAGCTGCAACTGACGCAACGTCTCGCAAAACAAAGGCACTCCCACTGCATGGCATGGTTTGAACAGCTCGAGACACATCTTCATGATCTCTATCTCAATAGTTCGTCTCATGCTGTTGATGCATTTAAACCAGCATTTCACTCACTCTTCGGTGAAGAGCATCAGACGTTTCCGATTGAAATTCACCATAATCTGGATCAGTTAAGGCTACAACTTGAAAACGAGAATCTTCTTGAGGTTAATCCAAGGACTTGTCTTGAAGCACTCCGAACACAATTCAAGGAATTTTTTGCCTCAAAAAGGGTAAATTCATCGGAACATCTAAATCAATGTTGGCAAAAAGATTTCAAAGAATTCACGTCCTGCGTACCTGATACTTACAGACGTGATTTACTTGAGAACCTGGATACACTTGAAGCGGTCATTCATAGAGCTGTAATTACATACGGTAAATTACAGCTACAGTCACAAGATGTTCAGATCAATCCGGTTCAAGCTGTGGATGACAGGTTGAGTGTCTCGAAAAGTAGTTGGATAGAGTCTGAAAACAACAATGCACTCAGAAAATTAGTGAATGAAACTCAGTTACAACAGCATGAGAGTTTGGTCACTGAGAGTCCTACATTGGAGGCTAATTTGAGCATGGACGTTAATGCATTAGATGTTGGGTTGGCTGTTACAGAAAGTAATGGGACAAACTCATACAAGCAGGATACAAGCAGCAGTTCAGGGAATCATATCACACATGTCGCGGATGCAGATATCAGACCAGTAAAAGACAAAGAGCCAATGGCTGAGGTACAATTGACTGCTGCACATAATGTACTTGCGAATGAACAACATCATACTAATCAATCTAAACCAAGTTATGACACATATCTGTTGGAAAAGGTTGATAGCAATACCACTCCTGATTCAACAAATATGTGTCATAGGGGAGGGAGAGATTGACCAGGATGCTGAACAATATCAAGCAAAAAGTCCTTTGCTTAAGGGCTGAGTTTCTCAAAACGAATGATATGGTTGAAAAAGAAGTTTTTAATGAACTTTCAAACAGATTTTTACAACTTGAAAAACATTGTATTTCACTTGAAATTTCAATGCAACAAAAGGAAGAAAGTTTTCAAAGTAACAAACCATGTAAAAACCAGGATGCTCCTGAGTTTTGTGAATTTTTTGAGATAAATGATTTGAAAGCTCAGCTACAGGCCAAAACCACACTAATTTGCAACTTAAAGAATCAAATTAAAAGTGTGAAGGAAGCAAGTAATGAAGCCAAGGTTAAACATGAAATTATGTTAGGAAACATCAATATCGAATTGGAACATAGTGTGGCTAAATTACTTGCAGAGAATGAGAAGTTGCATAAGGAAAATAAGCATTTGAAACAGACCTACAAAGATCTTTACGATTCTATCAAAAAGACATGAGTTCAGATAAAAGACCATAATGACTCACTAATTGCTCAAATAAATAGTAAGACTATTGAAAATGCTGATTTAAAGGCTCGGATTCAGGAAAAGGTTTTTGCGAATGCATCATTGAAAAACGAATTAAGAAAGTTAAAAGGAAATAGCGTGGATACTAAATTTGAAAAACCATCAATCTTGTGGAAACTGGTTTTACAACCACTCAGAAACTAGTCAGTTGTTAGACAACCGAATGCGTTTAAATCTGAATGACTTAACTTTTCAAAACCACAGTTTGCCTCCCAAGTTGATGTGAATAACGTTTTGTCAAAACCAGTCACTCCTCATTATTTGCCTAAAGTTCGAGAATATGTGTTTGCAAAACCTTATCACGTGATTGCACCTGGATCATCTAGGAATAGTCAAGAAGAATCTTATGGTTCAAATGATATGGCTCATAATCACTATCTAGAGGAAGCTAGGAAAAAGACACAAGAAAAAAATATGAATCTTAAACCTAGTGTGATGCATAATACTAGCTTACAAAACTCTACTAATGGTAGCAAACCAAATCCTAGGAGCAACAATCAAATATCTAGGAGTTTGCCTGTATCTAAGAGTAGTTGTGGAATGTCAAATGGTATGTCGCTAGTAGATCACTCTAGGAATTCTAGTTCTTTTTCAGACTCCAAACACTTTGTTTGCTCATCATGTCATAAATGTGTCTTTGATGCAAATCATGATAATTGTATAACAAAATTCCTGAAAGAGGTGAATTCTCGTGCTAAGGTTCAATCCCCTAAGACTAGAAACAACAACAAACCCGTTGAACCAAAGAGTCATACTCAGAAACCAGGTAGGCAGATTGCTATAGGACAAAGGTTTTCTCCCACAAAGTCTTCCGCTGTGCATGAGAAACCAAACACTCCTAGATCTTGTCTTAGGTGGATACCGACGGGTAGAATTTTCAAGCTTGCTGGTCTTAGGTGGATACCTACTGGAAAGATGTTCACCGACAGCACAACCAAAGTTGACAGTGAACCCCCAAATGGTTCAAATGATGATATCACTAACCCATATGAATGCAATCAAACTCTTAATGTCAGTGCAGGTACTCTTAACTTAAGTGCAGGTACATCTTTTAATCCCAAAAAGGAAAGACTTAGAGTTTGGTTGCTGAAAAAACTGATATCTCAGAAACCAGGGGTTCAAGGAATTCAAATGTGATGAAAATGTTGAATGACGTTTGAACACTGCAGTTCAAGCCTCGGACCTCAATGTCAACAAAATGACGTCTGTTCACATCAGTTCAGGCCTTGCTCTTCAACCACATATGGTGTTTACAGATAATACTTCAGGCCCCGCTGCTCAAAGAAAAGAAAGGTGCACGCTTTAGTGCGTTTTATCTTCGGAAGAAGAGAAATCTTTTTGTGTTTGACCATTCTTATCAACATTATTCACGCTCTTTCTATGCTCGTTCTGTTATCAAGTGGATCAACGTACCTTAGATTGTATTGTTATTTACTTGTTCAATCAAAAATGGCAACCTCATATGCAATTTTTGAGGGGGAGAAGTGTGAATTAACTACATGTTGATTGATGTTTGAAAAATGGTCATACGGCTCCTGCACACATCAGTTCAGGACCCGGTCCTCAACTTTTGACTCCTAGAACAATCAGTTCAGGACTCGTACCACAACCTCCTTCTCCAACACCTAATGTTCCACCAGCAAAGAATGACTGTGATTCGGTATTTTGCCCTATGTTTGATGAGTACTTTAATCCTTTACCAAGTGATGTTCAACATGTTCTTGTAGCTGTTGTTCAAGAACCTGTTGTTTCAACCGGTACACCTTCATCAACGAGAATTGATCAAGATACACCTTCTACAAGTACCTCACAAACCACTCAAGAAGAACAATCTCATGTTATTCCTACTAGTGTTGAAGAAGATGATCATGGTATTGAAGTTGCACACATGGATAATGATCTGTAATTTGGTCTTCCAATTCCAGAACCTAGTTCTGAAGAATCCTCTTCCCGAATTGTTATCCCAACCTACGTGCATTCAGTAAATCAACCACAAGAGCACATTGAAAAATAGACCAAGGATCATCCGCTTGACAAGATTATTGGTGATCCTTCCAGACCGGTATCCACAAGACTCCAACTACAAACCGAAGCCCTGTTCTGCTACTATGATGCTCTCCTCTCTTCAAGTGAACACAAAAGTTATAAAGATGCATTAACCAAATCCTGTTGGATTGATGCCATGAAGAGCTCCATGAGTTTGAACATTTGGAGATTTGGAAGCTAGTACCTCGTCCAGATCAAGTGATGATTTTTACCTTGAAGTGGATTTATAAGGTGAAATTAGATGAACTGGGAGGTGTTCTAAAAAACAAGGCAAATCAAGGAGCAAAAGGAAAATGGAGTGGTTGAGCTTTACTTCGTCGGTACAGAATTTCAGCTGGCAGATATCTTCTCCAAACCTTAGGACAAGAAGAACTTGAATTTCTCATGAAAAAGGTTGGAATGCAAAGCATGTCTCCGAAAATGATGAAAAAGCTGGCGGACAAAACTGAAGAGTTATGGTGGTATCTCTTCATGTATCATATGTAAATATATAAAACAAGAAAAACACAAAAAGATTTTCATTTTTTATAAAACTTTTCAAAAACAAAATACAAAAATATAAAATCAAAAAATACCAAAAATATGTTTTTCATGACATGTCTTCTGGCATCGATAATATTTACGGCATTAGAAATGTCATTCAATAATGACACGGTGCTGTAAATAAAGTTCGAACAGAAGTTTCAAATGTTTTTCAAAACATGTCAAAAATGGCTTGCTATTATTTCTGAAATGCAACCCGGTTTTCAAAATGAGGAAAGCACGTCGCCAAAAAGACGGCTGTTCCTAACAACGTGTGATTAAGTTCTCTCGGGAATGGATTACTTTATATCCATGCACCCTCAATCCGATGTACGCTTCAGTGCATTATTTCTTGATCAAAAAGAGAAGTATTCTTTTTAACCAAATGATTTTTCGTCTATGATTCTTCTAAAAATTATTTGTGTTACACGTGGTGAAAAAGGTGTTGTCTTTCAAAAACCAAATTAGTCATCTCAGTTTCCCATCAGAAATTTGTTTTAAAAGAATTTTCTATCACTCAAACAATGTCTACAACTCTTTAAATAGAAAACGGGACATTATTTGAGGGGAGAAATGTGCTAATAATTCTTTCAAAATGATCTTTCAATCATGGAGTAAACAAAAAAAGGTTTGACAGTAAAGGATCATGATTTAAAAGGGGAGTTAATGTATTTTAACTCATTTAAGCTTTAGATGTTACTTGTGTCATTCCTTAAGGTTTAGAATGCAACATATGGTAATTAGGAACTTACGCCTTTTAACTTGCAACTAGAATGTTAAAGCCTAATTATAGGCTTCATAGATCGTTTTGCCCATCTAGGATATCATAACATTGATCACGCAGCGGAATAACAATTAAGAACAACAATGTTATGAACAAGATTTTTATTCATAAACTATATACTATTCGACTTTAATCAGTCGACTATGAACTATTACATAAACTAATAAGCTAACTATTAGACTCTCATTGGAGAGATCTAACTATGATGGATACCAAAAACTATTTACCTTAGACCTCCTTTTATAGTATAAGGAGTCAAGGTTTACATGGAAACTAATAATGATAATAATGATAAAATCAATCAGTTATTCAATCATTATCTTTGACCAAATCTTTCAATTCTTATCTTTTGTAGTATTCTTTGACTACAACTTTGGTCCTTCATGTTTCCATCTTGTTTCATTCGTGTTTTGTCTTATCAACTCAAAATATAATTCCCAACAATCTTCCCCTAGTTGATAATGACAAAACCCAATAAGCACAAACTTCCCCTGAAGTTGATATACGAATGAAACTTCCCCTTAATTCATGCTATACCACCAAGAATCATCAAGCTGCAAATCATCAAATCTTCTTCCCCTTTTTGTCATCATCAAATAGGGGTCTTCTGTAGATAAGCAACTTGTGAACACTTCCCCTCAAGTGGTACATGTAGATGGTTAAACATGTTAACAATAAGCTTCCCCTGAAAGTATGCTAACCATCTCTTGAATCTCGAACTCAGTAGGCTCCAAGTGGTAATTATTGATGAAGAAAAATGAGTATAACCCATATGTTGAAGAAGTAGAATTTCCCAAACTTGTGTCTTATGTCTTGCACTATTCACATGACGTCAAACTTATACCAAGACCAAAATATAAGTAGATCGCAATCTCTTGACAAAATCCTCATTTATCCTATAAAATGAGACACTGAGCACAACAACGTAACTCCTTAAAGTGATAGCAAATGTACGTAGTAAGCATCATAAGGTAGATCGTACACCTTTGCTAGATTCATCAAGTCTTCGTCACCAACAATTAAGCACAAACAAGTTATCTTTAAAAGTCATAGCCTGCAAAACTATACTTTAAGATATGATAAGACACGCACCTGATTGATGATTTTTTTGGGATTTTTTTTTTAGTTAGGATATTTTGTGATAAGTAGAGTTAGTAGTTGGATTGGGAATTTTTTTTTGATTTAGTATATTTTGGAGGGTTTTGTATGGATGAATTTTGGGAGGGGAGAGATTGGATAGGAGAGAATTTATTTTGATTTTTTAGTTTAGATTTATCTGATTTAATTTTAGTTTGATTAATTTTGGGGGGGGATAGGAATGATGTGGATTGTTTATTTATCGTATGTCTTTGGGGAGAGATATTATTGGTTTAATGATTTTTGGATTTATTTTAGGTGTTTTTTGGTTTAAGATATTTTTTTTATTGATTTATATAGTTTTAAATATTTTGTAAGAATAATTATTTTTTGATTTATTTTTCTGAATTTTTAGTTTAGTAGTCTGTTAGTGTTAAGTTTATTGATGGAGGGGGAAGATTAGATATTAGATGATTATATATTGATCAGGATATAGTTTTAATTATTGGATTAGTTTTTTCCTTTATTAATTGAGATTTATATTGAAATTAGTGGGATTAATTCTTGGATATTTGATTTTTTTGAAATTTTGTAGTAAGATGGGATGGATTTTTTTTATTGGAGAGATTTTAGTTAGGATATTTAGTATTTATTTATTTTTTTATTAGATCAGTTTCTTGGGAAATAGGACTTGGGAGGGATGGGATATTGAGATGATGATTATTTTATTGTAAGATTTTGATTTTTATTTCTAATTTTTTGGAAATTCTTTCATAGTTTTAAAAGTCTTGAAATTGATTCTCACGGAATAGATTTAAGCTTATTAATTCTTCAAACACGGTCTCAAGTATGGGTGCGTACAAGGTTTTGTTGATTCCGAGGTATCAAAACTAGCAAGGGGGAAGGAGTAGTTACACTGAAAGGTACAACAAGTATACGTGATAGAGTCCATAGCCTTCTTTAATTTTAGGCCATTTCGGGAAGACAAATGTCATAACCGCAGAGAAAATCAGTGTCTTAACTTATTACTTTTGGGTGCACTATTTCTTCCACATGGGGGAAGAGATATCATGTTATTTTTAGTATGCATTATTTGAGATACCAAGGGGAAATTGTTGTTCGAAGATTTATTCTAGCATGAGAAGATTGTTTCTGATTCAATTAATGTTTCCTCGACTGGTCAACCGCTATGCTTATTCTTAAAAAGAAGTAGAAATATTTGATAAAAGAGGTACACATAGGTATGATGATACCTTTAGATAGTCATTATCCTGCAGGAAGAAATGTTTATATCCGAGACTTAGTTGACTTAGGTATTATCATTTTTGCTATTTAGGGGGAATAATTGTGACATCCGAGACTTAGCTAACCTTGGTGTTTTAATTTATATCATCAATATCTTGTAAGGAGAAATACGCTCATCAGGGACTTAATTGACTTTGATGTTATGGTTTCGAATTATTTGTGTACTTCGAATATTTGGGCTTTATACATCAAGTCTTCTTTATGCGGCTTGCAAGAAATATTTGAATCTACTCAAGAAAGGATTGCTGGTTCGGGGGAAGCTAAGACAACTTCCATCTGGAGAGTATCGAGACGGACTACAGATTGCTAACATGGACAAAATGATTGTGCCACTTTCGGTTTGAACATTTTAGGTCCTGTCTCATACATAATCTTGTACATCAATAAGTAGTGTGGTAATCAGTGTTATGTGTCAGTTTATGAATTTTTCATGAGTTTCTCGTTAAACTCCAAATCATTTATAAACTCATCATAACTGACACTAACAGAATCCCTCATTAATTGAGGGGGAGCATATATAGGTTCCAATATCGGCTTGTATTTAATCAGACCACATTTTCTCCTAAATTTTCTAACATATTTAAATCAATTGAGATCCTAAATCTCAAAGGGTTTGAAATTTTTGATCAGGGGAGAGAATGTGATTTAAATATTAAATCTGATAAAAATGTGATCTATTAAGACTCAAGCAGGTACTCCTCCCTCCATGTGCCAAACAATTTCGAATATCGACGCACATGTTGAGGGGGAGCAGTTTCATGAATCAAAACAATCGAGGTACTAATGCTTTGATGTTTACATCGCCCGTACCTTGATTGATTTTCAAATGGTTTTATGGCGAAGAGAACAGTACCAAAAGACCGACCCTGTATTTACTTTATCGGAGTTATAAGGATGGTATGGTTAGGTACATGTTCCCATGATCCCGCCAGAGCCGGAGGGATCTACCCAGGGACAATCCACTAGTTAGTGTAGAAGTCCTTAGGTATGATTACAAAAGGAGTAATGTGAGAATAAGGGAATAGTGCGGACTGAGATGGAGCTAGTACTGGAACATACCCAACAAGGTACTAGTAATGAAGTCTCGGTAAGCACCGAAGGGGTTGAAGAATGAAAAAGAAATGTTAAGATAAAGGGTGAAAAGAAAGCAGCCCTCCTTAAACATTAGGCAGAAACCGGGTCAATACATATGCTGTCAGAATCACATGGTTGATTGCTGACATTGAAGACAAGTATCATGGACCCAGTGATACGCTGCACAACCCTCCCTAGCCACTCAAGATCCCTCAAAGGATTCTTGTTTCATTTCTCACGGAGATCAATACATTTCTATCGTCTCTCTCACTCCGAGTTAGATGATATTGAAAAGGTGGCAGTCTGCTCCAGCCTCCGACTACTAAAAACCAAAAATGCACTATTGAGTCTAGAGCCATGAGATCATCCACAAATCTCGTTAGGACACTAATACAAACTATGCTTGTTCTTCACACACTGTGACAACAAGTAAAGATCTTAAGAGTCCTACGCATTATCCTCGTGGTATTGCCAGAACATCCGAGTGATACGAAAGTACTCACAATGAAGATGGAAATCCTTCTAGAGCCAACATCAAACAAGCTCTTGGTAGGTGACATGTGAGATCCACTATGGATTAAACTTGTGACAAATGGAAAGCAACGATGGTGCGATTCCTTGTGAATCAAACTTGTTCCAGGTTGTGAATTGACGTAGTTTTGGAAAAATCCTTTCGATGTGCTCACAACTGATTTTCGAGCACATTGATGTGTATATCTTTCATAAACCAAATGGTGTTTCTGATGAAATTTGATTATGTGCTATAAAAACTCTTGATGTGTCACAAAAATACATTCTCAAGTGATACGTCAATTGATTTTCAATCAATTTGTCTCCCCCCTTCCCAAAATCGGTAATACAGTAACTATCCGATTCTCTCTTTATCGTGACTTGTTCTGCTTCTGAGAGGTTCTGATGTAAAGAGAACAAGAAAGTTATGGTGATTCTGATATTCTGATGGTTGTACATTAGATGATCCGATACTTATACTGGAAATCCTGTCAAGGATATTCTTCTTAAGATGAATCTACCTTATCACAGGTCGGTCCTTACGAATCTGGAGGTTAATCTAACCAGACTCGGGCGAATGACAAAGCCATATTCGTCCACAAGCTTTATGGCTAACTGTTTTATTACAGGTTCACGTAAAGATGGAGACGAAGATACCTTGTTCCAGTGGGGTCAATTCACAACCCCATGCTCACACTTAATGTTACTAATAAAAGACATCATGATAAATGAAAGACCTACAACATAGCTTCCGTAACTCTGATGAGTATTATCGTGATCCAGAAAGTGTGAGCATGCGGGTTCGATGGTCACAACATCACAGGAAGGAAATACTCTACAACAAGGAGGATTAAGATATTTACTGTATATGATGATCTCAAAGAAAGCTCAAAGATCACACAAGTCTAAGGAACAAAGCTCAAAGATCACTACTTGCAGTACGGAGACTAATCTTGAAGAATTAAAAGACTACGAGCCAGAGTCAAAGACCAATTCAAAGATAGCTAGGATTCGATTTGTATTTTCTGGGGTGACCTCCCTTAGGGGGAGATTGTTAAGATTATGAAAATCCATGTAAAAGACTCGGTCACCCCGTATAATATCTAGCAAAGGTTAGCTCGTAGCCTTAATAGTAATCGTTTAATTACTGTATGAAATATGGTGTTGGGCCAGGTCTTTACCCACATGTTAGCCCACTTATAGGCATAAAACTCATGTATATATACCCCTTTCCAGCCATGGGAAGGGGTTGGTTGTTCATTTGATAATATACACACAAAAGGTGTTTTTCTCTCACTAGAACTCATTTTCTCTCTCTACAAAGTAGGCCAACCCCTAGATCATTGATTGTGTTATGATATCCAATATCCTACAATTGGTATCAGAGCACATGGGATGATTAGCTAGATTGTGTGTGCGTTTTCTTGGTTAGTTTAGATCAAAAGTTTAGTTTTTGAAGGTTTATGGTCTTATTCTTGACACTCTTTGATTCTCACGTTTGTGATGTTAAAGTTAGTGTTTTTATAGTTGTTATAGCCTTCTAGGATTAAGTTGTGCAAAAGAAACCAAGCAAAAACATTCAAAAGGGTAATTTTTAGGTGAAAAAGTTCGTATTTTCTTGACTGCGTTTTGTCTCACTAGCATATTCTTGGTTGCGTTTTGCTTCTTGCGTTTTGTCGTTTTGTAAAGGACAACTGTACTGCGTTTTGTCTTATTAGGAGCTGCGTTTTGTCTCCTGCGTTTTGCTTCCTGCGTTTTGGTTTATCAAAGGTTGCGTTTTGGTTCTGCGTTTTGACTAATTGAAGACCTTTCTTGCGTTTTGCCTAGGAGAGACTCTGCCCATTTCAAAACTTGATTGCGTTTTGTCTCAAGATTGGATTGCGTTTTGTCTCAAGAGAGTCGTTATGATTTCTAATATCCTACACTCATCTACATTATTTATTTTACCCACCGTTGCTGAAACTACTAGTCCAAAAGTTTGTGACTGAACAATGTTTTACTTTACTGTACATGGACTGAGTGGATTAATGTTTATTTAAAAACGTAAAATAAACAATTCTACTACACATTCAAATGTTACACTAAATCTAAAAATACAAACCATATCTTATTTTTGTTCAGAATTCCAGACATTTAACGCATCAGAATTCACGAAACTCTGATGTGGCGGGTTCAATCTTCTGCGATTCAGAGTCCTCTTACAAAAAATTACAAACACAACAACATTAAAAATATGCAAATATAGTCCCTCACAATACGATTTGAAATAATGACAAACTACACAAAGCTCTTAAAATTAACACCGAAATATAGCCATGAAATTGTCGATCCACGTCTTATCTAAAACTTTATCCTTTATTCCATGACTTATTTTGAAAGACCGTTTGAAAAGATTAGTTTTGTCATGTTCTGACAACCTTTTCTCCCCACATCACATAATGACACATATTATCTACTTAAAATGAGATGATCATTGTGTAGTGGTTGAATTGTTGTTGAAGAAATCTTTTGTTATTTACAAAAAACACTGATTACACATTGTGCGAAACTAAAACTTTTACCAATAAAAATTTAGATTTCCTTATTATGACAACGAAAATGCACCAACACGTACATTAACTATTGTATATAGGAAGCACGGATGTTGTGATGCAAAGTCATCTCAAGCTTCTGCATGGTCATAAAGTAGACCCATGCCGAAGAATAAACTTCCCTTATATGAGGTCAAGTTTTCTTTTTGAAATCCTTGCCTTACAGATGATGACCGGGTTGTTAACTGAAATGAATTGACAAGCCATTTGGCATGTTTTGAAAACAATTATGGAACTTCTTCTTGCTCAACTTTATTTACACGCCCGTATCATTATTTGAAAGACAAATTCTAACACCGTAAATATGTATTGATTTTCAAAAGACATGCACATTATTACCTCTTTAAATATTTTTAATCAAATATTTTAGATTATTTCTTTGGTATTTACAAGAATCTTCATACAACATTACTTTAGATACCTCTTTGTTCATATTAATAAAAAGTTTTTCTAACAAAAACATTGAATAAAAAATCTTCTTTTCTGGTTATTATGGAGTTGTAATTTTAAATAACTACAGTATTCTTACAGCATATTTGAAATGTACCACCCTAATTCAACAACAATCTTCTATCTGGCCAATATGTATTCAGAAGTCTCCAGCGTACACACACTCCTCATCTTCCCAGCTTGTTATAAGACTAATACTCAATTCTTTATCTCTGATCAAGGGCTTTAGTGAAGATGTTCTGCTAAAAAAGACAAACTGATACTCCGTATCAGACAAAGTAAAAGTTCTACTACTCCGTTTTCCCTTTTTTTTCTCAACTTGCTCTTTTAAGAATTGGGAATCTGATGTCAATAAGTTTGATCGAGACTGTTGAACATTGTATGCGCATAAGGCTCTATAGCGCTTTTGTACAACAGTGCATTGACATTTTATAGAACACCACAGGCCATAAGAACTCTGCTAAGCTGTAAACACCATCCAAAGGCGACTTGACAACAACAGCCTGATACAAAGCAACTATATTGTTGCTTTCCAGTAAATGGAATATCGCAACGCTTTTCTCTGCCTTTATGATGACTCAGCTTAACATCGTCTGATTCTCCCAATAACATCTTCTTAGTCATACATACAGAAGATACCCTCACATCTAGTACTTTCTTGCAACCCGCTTATCAGCGTCTGTCTAGACTTTCTTAAATACAATAGATATAATCATTTGGAGTACCAAAGTCCCCGATTTACGATTCCCTGTACGTTATTTAAAGAATCCTTTTTTTACAAGCATGGGAGGTGAATTTTAGTAGGACTCATGCCTGATACCTAAAATTTAGAGAAGACACACATGCTATAACCAAAATGTTAGGTTGGTCTACTGGTTTGTAGATACATAAGGGTCCATCATTCCACGATAGTGTGAATGATCTAGCGGCTTTCCCCTTGTGTATCTTACATCAGTTTGGATTTCTCCACCATGGGAGTATCCACAGGGTCACTAGATTCCATACCATATTTTTTCAAAGATTCTAGAGCATATTTAGACTGGTTTATAAAGATGCCTCTGGAACTTTGTGAAATCTGTAGTCCTAGAAAAAATGATATTTTTCCCATCATCGACATCCTAAACTTAGAACACATTATTATTTGAAGAATCTGTATCACATAGTTCAGTGTATAAGATGCAAAGATTATATCAAACAACAAAGAATTTACCAGGAGAATATCTTTGCCTTGTCTTCTGATGAACAATGTAGGATCCACGGTTCCTTTAGAGAATTCCTGAGAGAGTAGAAACACTCGAGACAACAAATTGTAAACCATGCGTGAGAAGCTGGTTTCAACCCATAGTAGAGCCTTCTTAAGCTGATACACATGATTTAGATTTGACATGATCTACAAACCCTCCGGTTAACTACATAAACTTCTCACGCAGAATCCATTTAAGAATGCCGTCTTCACATCATTGGTAGAACTATCATATCAATTGAGCAGCATAAACGAGGAAAATTCGAATAGCATCAAGTCTAGCCAGTTGAGCAAAGATTCCTCAAAATTAATTCCCTCTTCTTGATGGTAACCACGAGCAACCAAGCGAGCCTTGTTCTTTAGAATTTCCTCACCATTCATCAAGTTTTACCTTATTAACCATTTTAGACAGTAATAATCATCGATTTTATCTGACGAGTAGGAATGAATTCAGACTTCAAGACGATCTAATTCATGCTAACCTTCTCTCTTGCACATGCTTCAATCCACATGCTTGAGATTAATGTGTCTTTATAATTTTTCATTGGACATCAACTGATGTGAAAAAGGCATCGAAGTAACAACATAAGTCATTATTCATGAGACCTGAGTCCTTTAGCAAGCAAATAGGTTCTTTATGAGTTCACAACCGATGGTGTTGTCTAAAAAGGATGCATCCTTGTATTAAATAAGGCTATTTGATTAACGTGTTCTATTTAAAGGAGATAGCATGATGCCACATCATAGGAATATCCATCCGAAAAGATGCTTCAAATCATTTTCTAAATATGGAAAATACCAAAGAACGGATCATTATTCATGTGTGCAACATCTACGTCATGATTGTCTTCTTCAACCTCGTTAGGAATGACAGGAGATTGAGTTTCAGGTGTTGTTTGAGAGTTACTACGTGATGGTGCATCTTGATCAACAGTTGTTGAGGAAGGTAAACCTGTTGAATGCAGGCGGTTCTGGTGCTATACTTTAGACAATAGGCAATAACTTCAGGGGCTGGGTGATCAATACTAGGTGGAGGGGTGAGTAATTCACCAAACAGCAGTTGAAACAAAAGATCCCAATCCGTTCTTAAAGGTGGTACAAACGATGTTAAAGGAGGAAGGTTTGGCACGAGTCCTGAACTGATTTTTGCGGGAGTCATTTCATGAAATGGCGGTCCTAAACTGGCTGTGTTCAGAAATCTATATACCATTTCATACAAATTGAGAGACCAAATTAAACCGTATTGATCACATTTGATTCACTATTCTCCCCTTCAAAAATTGCATATGCGATTGCCATTTTTGATCTAGTGAATTAGAATACAAGGTAATGTACGTTGATCCACCTAATGATAGAACGAGCATAGAAAAATATGAAAAATGTTGATGAGAATGGTCGAAAACAAGAAGATTTCTCTTCTTTTGAAGATAAAGCGCATTGAAGCGTACACTTTTCTTTTCTTTGAGGAGCGGGGCCTGAAGTGTTGTCTGCAGACGCCATTAAATGAAGCTCGGGTTATGCACTGAATTGTACATAAGCCATAGAATGAAGATCGAGTTACAGTCTAAAGTAACTGTAAGTCATTTTTCTTGAAGTCTGAGTCCTAAGCTGATATTTACTTAGAAGTCATAAAATGAAGATCAAGTCCTAAGCTGAAGTACTTAGAAGTCATTGACCATAGATGTGTAGAGCAGCCTGAATCTAATTACCAATGTACGATTTGTATGACCTGCATTGGACACTTGAAGAGAATGTAGAAATAGAAACATTAGATCTCATATGATTGTTGGGTTCCAAGTGGTTAGCAGTCCTAGATTCTACAATCTTAGGTGCACTACTCGAACTCGCATGATTTGTTACTGTGGGTCTCCTTTGAGATGCACTACTTGGTTTTATGTTTGTTATTACAGTTGATTTAACAGGTTTCCTTGGAGGCACTATTTTAGTGGAATGAATCTGGTTAAAGTGACACACTATTCCAACTATATGAGAAGTCCTTCCATGGCACCCATTTATATCCAACATTTTTAAACATTTCCAGTAGGTTTCCATTCTTTCGTGTTAATGTTCTTAACAGCCTTAGCTCTAGCACGATCATTCACTTCAGACAAATATTGTTCAACACACAAATCATGTCTTGCATAAAAAAAGTATTTGTTGCATGTTAAGCATACAGATTTAGACTCACTATCTTCTTTAGTCAGACTAGGCTTAGCATCCCTAGTGTGGGCTTCTACTTTTTGATATTTCTGGTTACTACTTAATGGTTGCATGATCATATTGTTCTTTGTTTCACTTTGAAGTTTTGATCTACTAGCATTAGTAGAACATTTTTCATTTGTAGAAGGCACTAAAGGTTTGTTAGTGGTCTGAGTCTGGTGAACATCTACTTGAATTTGTGTGTTATTGTCTGATGTTGTACTAGTCTTTGCAAAAGTGACTTTCCTAGCTTTGTTCATTGGTGTGACGACAACCAACTTCTCACTCTTCAACGAAGAACAAGGACATGTATCACTAACATATACTAATAACTCATGAATCTGTTCGTGTACATACAAGCATAAGCTAACACATTATCCAAAGGATTTGAGGTTCTAGCTTGTTCAACTACATCACGAAGAGTGTCAGCATTTTCTTTAGTGATTCTAATGTAGTCTACATGTGCTTCACTATTGTTCTTAAGCTTTGGGAAGAGAGGTTCCAATTCTACCTTATGCACTACGGGGACAATTACTTTTGGCTTATTCACAGTTTCACGACAAGCAATAACACTTTTTCCTTTAAGTTTCCTTAATTCATTCTTGAGAGCTGTAATGACCAAAACTTTTTCTAGAAGACTTGCATTTAAATCAGAGATTTCCACAAACTTTTGATTGACCTAATTAACTAAAGCGTCACATTGTTCTTTTGATCGAACACGTATTGGTTTGATCGAGTCATAAAGTTGCTTATAGGTCTGTTTCAAATGCTCGTTCTCAGCAACAAATTTTGACACCCTATGATCAATTCAATATTTATTGTTTCAATCTCTTCTATGTCCTTCTTGACCTTATCCTCATTCATATTTCCACTTAGAGATTTAATTCTCTCTTTCAACCTTTTTATGACCGTGTCTTTCTCGTGTGACTGAGCTTTCAATTCATTTAATTCAAAATATTGATCAAAACTTGGAGCACTTTGATTTAAAACAGAGTTGTCTCTTTGAAAAATTTCCTATTTAAGTCGAGTGTCAACTTCTAAAGAGATGCAATGTTTTTCAAGAGTGGTAAAACTTCTGAACAATTTATCATAAGTCTCTTTTTCAATGAAATCCTTTTTATTATGCGAACTCAGTCATAAGTTTAGACACTTTTCACATTCATGCACATTCATAGAAGTATTATCCACAAAAGAATTCATAATTATGATTCAAATCATCCTTGTAAATGACTTGTCCAAGAGTCGTTCATTTTATTTCAAAAACTTGATTCATTTTGACTTCAAATGATTTTGACCTCTAAACGATGGTGTTCTCCAGCATTGTTCCAGTTTGATGAAGACATGTTGGACTTAAAAAGTTTTTTTTCATCAAGTTATATATTGATGCGAATGTATTTAATAAGTCCCTTCTAGAGGCTTTTACAAATGGAATTATTTCATCCCTAAAACAAGCTTTTATATGTTCAAACCCCCATGAGCCCTCAGTGATGGCTGTGGCCGTGGTTCTTTCTTTGACAACCACGTCAAAGCCAGCAAGATAGTGTTTAAGTTTCTTCAAACTTGTATTAACCATGCTGACTTTAGGAAGTTCTTTTGAATGACCTGCAACTTTGGTGGTCTTAAAATGAGTAAGGAATTCTGAAAGAATTCACAGAATTTTGAACCACAAGGCTGAGTTCCAATAAGTTTCAGTTTGTGGAACAAATCGTGTTTCAAAATCTTTAGAAAGTTGGTTAAGAACAGCATAATCGACTGGTGTAGTATTAACTTTGTTTTCTAACATCATAGGATCCTGTTGTTTTAAAAGCATATTTGAACGACTCTCTTCAGCAAGCATTAGGGTCTCTTCGGAGTCAGGAATCACAATAGTACTATTATTCTTAATGACATTACCATCATAGAGCTTTGGTTCTAACTTCTGAGCTTTCTTTAGATAGAAAGGATTTTGAAAACCTAGAGCTTGTTTAGTGGTATGATCATAGAAAAACTGTGGTTTCATCAACATATGAATAGTTTGTGTTGATTGATCTCTTTTATAAACAATATTATCTAGCTGTTTGATCTTCTTTTCTAAAGCAATTTCTCTATCAATATTTCAAGATTCTTTTTTCTTAAAATCATTTTTTAGAAGAGTAACTGTTTGCATTTAAGATTCCTTTTCTTTTAAATGTTCAGAAAGAGTTTGTTTAAGATGATCAATCTTGACAGACTGTTCACATGAATCTGAAATATTATCTTTACTCTTTAAATCATAATTTTGTCCTTCTTTCAAAACTTTAACTTGTTCTTTAAATCTTTCAAGCTCAGCAGTTAAAGTATCATTGACACTTTTATTGTCCAGATTTATCTTGGTACAAGTAATTACTTGGGATTTTAGTTGTTTAATCACAGATAATATCAGTGCATCTAATTGTGCAGATGTGTTAGAATTCTGAACAGATGCCTGTTATGATTCTGTCACATACAATATCACACCCCCAAATAAAGTCCCATCCGATTTAGTGTTCGGGGGCGTGACATCATCCAATGTCTCAAGTACGAAGCATAAAGAATGACCTCTAAGGGTACGTTTTAAAAATAAACACCATTGCATAAATTTAAAATAATAATAAGTTTTACATCGATCAAATTTAAAAGATTGAAAGTTAAAATGCGGAAGCTTAAATAAGTTCAACAATAGTATTTAAGATAACATAGATGAAATCTGGAAAACTAGTTCGGGCAATTAGACTTCATATAGATCAAGCAACGACATCCATGCTAAGCACCTGAGAAAAACATGCTTAAAACGTCAACATAAAGTTGGTGAATTCATAGGTTTTGTTCAAATGTAAATATTGTGGACCACAAGATTATCAAAACGTATGCAACATTTATAGGAGATACAACTTCACATAAAGAGGCATTTACGTTGCATTAAGCTCATGACACCGAAGCTAATACTATTGCTTCCACTTGCTCCTAGAGTGTATGGTTAATTTCCTTGTAAAACACCGTCGCTAAAGATGTTTGTCTCCCCTGATTTGGTTGTAATGTCACTCTTCCATTATTAATGGTAGCTTGTTGCCTAGGGTTTGACAAATTCTTTAGCTGATTATTGGTAGTGGGGTAGCAGGAAGTGACAACAGCAGTCAAGAAAGACATCATTACCTTTCTGGAACACTGGAACAATTAGATCCGAGTCTGATTGGGAAACTTCATGTTGTTGGTTAACTGTGGGAGCATATTCCAATTGAGGGATGGATGATGATGGAGAATAAACATTGTGGTGAATTGATGATTGATAATCATTAGATGGATAAGTGATTGAAAGAGGTATTGATGATTGATGAGTTGAGTATTGTTGAGACTAATAAGGTGATCCATACTGTGGAGACTAATATGGTGAAACTTATGGTTGAAATTGAGTGTTTTGGTACGAGTTTTGATGAGTTTGATAAGGAGACTGGGTCATCTGATGGGTTGCAACCAATGCAAGCGGATATGAGTTGTGTTCATGCATTAAACGAACCTCATTTGCATGAAATTCATGTTGTCCCAAATAATCATGAAGCTGATCAATGTTAGTTGTGTGCAAATCCCGAACCAGTTTAACATTAGTCACAAATTTGCTCCACTTAGGAGGAAGAGTATTCAAAAACTTTGTGTTCACTTAAAATTTTTCTAGTTTCATGTTGTGGATGTTCATGTCATTGAGTATCAGTGAAAATCTCAAGTAGAATTCACGTAGTGTTTTCCCCTTCTTATAAGCAAACTTATTGAATTAATCATAAAGCTTACACTCCCTTTCCTGTTTTATCAATGAAGTTCGTTGCATGAGAAGTTGAATTCTTTCCCAACGTTCCTTGGCGACTTTATGATTGCTAACCAATGCATAGACCTCAGGTGGTAGTCCATGGAGAATGATATTTGTTGCCTTGATATCACAATCAGCTTGAACTACTTCCGTAGCAGATAACTTAGAATATTTCTTTGGTCTTGTCACTCTATTTTCCTCAATTGAAGGCCAAATGAGTGGACCGTTTTCAACGGATTCAAGGATCATTCGTCCATGTTGTCTATTCAACATGTATAGCTCCATTATGCTTTTCCAAGAATCATACATATCTTTTTCCAACATGGGTGAACGATTGTCAGCACCCGACCGAATTGCTTTGTCGGCAAGAGTCGCCATTGAGAAATTTGTATGTTAAAAGATTATTGTCGGATCGAATGGTGGTAGAAAGAAATTGTGTTTGATTAAGTTGTCTTTTAAGTGTTTTAATTTCTTAGAACTATACGGGATTTTATAATTCTTGACACCGGAAAACTATTTATGTTTCATGGGATTTTACAAGGTCAAAGAATAAACGGTATAATTTGAAAATGTGAGTTGTTCGGTTTTTCTATTAATCTACTATTTCGGGGGTCTTTGAGAATGACTATTCAGTTCACACGTATATAGACTAGATCGGTATCACAGTTGTAGTCTAGATCGGCACACACTGAAATAAACTAGATCATCACATACTGAAATAGACTAGATCGGTTATCCCTGATATAAACTAGTTCGGCACACACTGAAATTGACTAGTTCGGTTATCACTGTTGTAGTCTAGATAGGCACACACTGAAATAAACTAGATCGGCACACACTGAAATAGACTAGATCGGTTATCCCTGATATAAACTAGTTCGGCACACACTGAAATTGACTAGTTCGGTTATCATTGTTGTAGTCTAGATCGGAAGATACTGAAATAAACTAGATTAGCACACACTGAAATATACTAGATCAGTTATCCCTGATAGAAACTAGTTTGGCACACACTGAAAACTAACTAGTTCGGTTGTTTCACGAAACTCACTTTTTCAAAACTCAAAAAGACACGTTTTGACGATTGTTTTTTGAAAATTTTTGAACCAAAAGTGTTACTAAGCCTATAGGGACAAGAAAAATGAAAACTTTAAGGTTTTTAAGCCGAAAAATATAAAATAAAGATTTTGACCTTTATAAAGCTAACGAACCTAAATGACACAAAATAAGAGATTTTCGTATAAATCTAAGCATACACACCTATATCCAAGGATACTAGATCAAAGCTACCTATGTAGATGATCTTTTAGTGTGAAATTCTAGCTTAGAAAACAAGAAAAAAATCAAAAGAACGAGGCCTTTTTTTAAAGTAAAACACATGAACCAAAACAAGTGAACAAAAAATCTAAGTACACCACTCTATGGCTCTTGATACCAATTGAAGAACAATCAAGTTAACATACATGAAAAGAGGAAGAGAGTTGTTTTAGAGAGAGAGTGGTTGGTTGAACATTTTAGAGAGAGAAAGAACATAAAAGAGAACTTGTATTATGAGTCTGAATAATGAACAACCAACCCACCTCTCCAAGGCATGGAGAGGTTTATCTACTTACAATGGATCATGGGCTTGCATGGGTTTATCCATGGGTTCTAGCTAACTATCCTAGTAAGTTTTCAAAAATTAACTTAACGAGCTAACTACAATTATCTATGGAAGTGACCGACACTTTCGTGTTCCTAACACTTTGGCGTTTGGGACCCCAATTTGAAGTGCCAAAGTAAGCATGTTGATCATATTTCAACTGCATGGGATTCCACAATTCGGGAACCAAGTCTTTGATCCATTTGAGCTCATAATTAGCAGCCTTTGTCTTTGTCACAGAAGTTGAGTATCGTCTGCTTAAATCTCCACCCTTCATATATTCTAGATAATTATTAATAAAGTAATCCTTAGGGATAATTTGGTGTCCTCGATGATCTTGAATTAACGGAAGAGGCTTTTTGAGATCAAACAGATATGGTTTGTTTTCAGGGTTATACCAGTTAAGTCGTTCAGTTGTTGCTTTAGAACATTCTTCAATATGGTACTCTAATTCCGTAATACTCTTGCAAGTACCTTTGAGCAAGTTGAATGCCGGTCCAACTAGAATTTCTTGAGTCAGATTTGGAATTTTAAGCCGATTCATAATAAATGCAGAGAAATCAAAAGAAGTATCATTGAGCTCATCAAATGAAGTAGGAGGTTCTTCAGCACGTACAACTTGACTAATCTAGGTCTGAGGAGGTCAAAAGTCAACATGTTGTCTCTTACTCCAATTAGGATTAAGAGTTAGAGGTCGCTAGGGTTTCTTGAACCAGTCAGCTTTGGTAACCTCCTTATTAGAGAGTTGTTCATCATTGTAAAAGCTGAAGCCTGATCAATGTTTAGTTGTGTCAAATCCTGAACCAGTTTGACATCTGTTAACAAATTTTGCTCCACTTAGGAGGAAAGGTTATTCAAAAATTTTAGTATTCACTTGAAATTGTTCCAGTTTCACATATGTAGATGTTGCATGCATTGAGTAGTATGAAAATCTCAAGTAGAAATCACGTAGTTTTCCCCTTCTTATAAACATACTTATCGAAATCATCAAATAGTTTTACACTCACTTTCCTGTTTCGTCAATGAAGTACCTTGCATGAGAAGTTAAATTCTTTCCCAAAAGTTCCTTGGGCGATCGATGATTGCTACAAGTCATAGACCTCTGAGGGTAAATACCATGGAGAATGATATTTGTTGCCTTGACATCACAATCAGCTTGAATTGCTTCCGTAGCAGATAACTCAGAATATTTTCTTGGTCTAGTCACTCCATTCCCTTAATCGTAGGCCAATAAGTGGACCATTTCAACGGATTCAAGGATCAATCGTCTATGTTCTATTCATCATGTTACACACCATTATCTTTTCTAAGAATCGACATATCCTTTTCCAACATAGGAGGACGATTGTCAGCACCCGAAAGAATCGCTTATCAGCAGAGGTCGTCATTGTTGAAATTGTATGTTAAAAATTTACTTGTTTGATCGAACGGAATGATTGAAATAATTGTGTTTGAAGGTTTGTTCTTTTATGTGTTTAAGATTGAAACTACACGGGATTTTATCATTCCTTGACAAAACCGGGAAAACAAGTTGAATATTTCATGGTATTAACAAGTCACAAAATAACCGTATAATTTTTGTTAACAAATTTTGTGAGTTTAACTTAGTTGCAAATCTCGGTGTCCAAATGAGAAATTTCAAATTAGGTTGACTAGTAAAACTGCTAATTTGGTTGTCAAAGACAAACTACTAATTCGGTTAGCCAATGTAAATTGTGAATTTGATTATACAAGGAAGCTGCTAATTTGGTTAAACTGAGAAGCTGCTAATCCGGTTAACGCTGATAAGTTTGCGAATTAGATTAACTTGGAAACTGCTATCCGTTAAAACTAAAAAACTCTTAAAGTTCTAAACCCGTTAAAACATGGAAACAGCTAATCCGGTTAATGCTGATAAGCTGCGAATTCGGTTAAACTTGGAAACTGCTAATTCGATTAATTGCTAATTCGGTTACGAAACCCAAAAACTCAAAAACACAAAAAGACTAACTTTTGAACGTTTTTTGCCCAAATTTTCTTGTACAACTAGTATTACTAAGCCTATAGGTACCTTAAAAATGCAAACTTTATGATTTTTAAGCCAAAAATTTCAAAATCAAGATTTGTACTTTCTAAGGTTTTTTGAAAAACAAAAGTTGTAAAAAAATGAGTTTTTATTTGATCCAAAGCAAATACACCTATATCCAAAGATACTAGATCAACTTCACCAAAGTAAATGATTTTTAGTGTATGTTGAAGCTTCGAAAACAAAAAAAAAGAAAAAACTACGGTATGAAAGAAAGAAACGAACCAAAAGAAAACACACACAAAAACTAAACAAATCACTCCATGGCTCTTGATACCAATTGAAGAACAATCAAATAGCATACATGGAAAGAGGAAGAGAGTGGTTAGAGAAGATTTGTTGGAATAACATTTTAAGAGAAAAAAAAACATAAGAAGAACAGTATTAATTGAGTGAAATAATGAACAACCAACCCCTCTCTAGCATGAGAGGTTTATTTATACCCTAAGATGTGGACGATCCAAGAGGGCTTCGTGGGCTTTCCATGGGCCTTTTGGCCCAATTAGATTAATATCATTACATTTGACTAACTACGGGCTTTAACTAACTATTATTGGTATTGACCGATACTTTTCATGTTTCTAACAGACGCTATTTGATATTATCAAATATCCCCCCACTTGAATCCTACTTGTAATCAAGTAGACTTTAGAAAACTTATGAAAATGTATCCCGAACCAAGGTTTAGGATTTTTCCATAAAAGCAATGTTTTTGTTTAATTATTAGCACACAACCAAACACCTCACGAAATAAGAAAATGAAAACACTCAAATCACTCAACTAATCTATGTGGTAACATTTTGGTAATTCGCTCAATTGCTCGGTCATGACGAGTATTGTATCATAAGCTTGGCAAGGATACACATCTCCACCACTAAAGCTAAGGAGTAACAAGTCTAAAAGGGTAAATTGGGTTAAGGTTTAAGGATTGATTAATCTTTATAATCTCTATTGATACCAATATTATAGAAAAGATGACAAAACCAAAAATGCACGCCTAAATCCATGACCGCAACACTTGTGATTGTTCACTCCTTAACTCGAATAAGCTAAAGAATAGGACTAGTAATCTTCACCAATAGTAGTAAACCAACAAGGGCAACAAAACCATATATACACATCCAAATCCATGGAATAGACACACGTAGCAAATTTGACCTGGCATGCTATTGTACAGTTGCTTATGTTGTAAACAGACTCCATCTTTTCAAACCACTGAGTGAGTGGTTCGTAGTTTTACACACGTTAAATATATATAAAATATAATACTTTTAAAAGAGAAATTAAGAAAATTACCAAGTTACCCTTGATAAAATTCACTCTCAAAAATATATATAATATAATATAAAATACGTATATTAAACCGGGTAAGTATGATCACCCGGGTCGTTTCCCCAACGACTAGTGAAATTGAAACCACGTTTTAAGTTCGGATCCTGATTTGAATGAAGCAAAGATATTTGATTTGGAAAGATTTAAAATGAACAATTAAATGATTACGGAAACGCAACTATTGAGCAAATGGAATAAAATTTTACCCTAAAAATGTAAACTAAAATTTCACTAAAATAAAGAAAGAGTGCCGAAAATTATTAAAAATAAAAGCCCTAATTTTTATCTTTTTATAAAAGTTTAATTAAACTAATTAAAACTAACCCTAATTATTAATTAAAACTTAATAAACTAATTAAAAACTAACTTAGGGACTAACTGTGAAAAAGACTTAAGGACTAACGGGCTAAAACATTTAACGGGCAAGGATTAACTGGAAAACAACTAAAACAGAAAAATTACAGGAATGGTCCCTGAGGACTTACCCCGACAACAAACTAAGTCCAATTATAAGCTTAAATTCTAAAAGTGCTTATCACTAAAAACTTAAAAGAGCAAAGTTGTAAAGGAAGCTAGGGAGAACAACTTTAACAAAAGCACTATGGTCTGAAACTCAAAGATAAGCTCTAAAAGAGCTTCTCAATAAGCTGTTACAGAAACTAGGGGTTTGGGCTATGTTTTACCAAAACAGCTATAAAAAGCTCAAATTAAGCTTAATGTGAAAAAGGAAAAGAGTTCTAGGAAGCTTATGAGATGCTTTACCTAAAAATGAAAAGATAATAGAGCTTAAGGAACTTTTAGACTACTGAAAATGAGGGAGAAACAAGCAAACTCAGAAAATAAGGCATTTAGAACAAAATCCAAATGAGCTTAAAAGCTTAAAAAGCTAAACTAGACTCTAAAACTTTAAGGACTTATTAAACTACTTATAATCTATTTAATTAAGCCATAAAATCTAGACCCATAAGCTAAATTAGCAAATTAAAATCCTAAAGTTTCTAAGTACTGTTTTTGGAATTTTTAGGTTTTTTATGACTTTTGACAGCAAAATACGCTAAGACAATAAGCTAGAAAACAAAATTAAAGATTTAAACTATATTAAGCTATATTAAAACTCAAGTCCCTCAAAGTTTGATAAGCTAAATCCTAAAATTACTGTTCTAAATTAAGCCAAGAAGTCAGCAGTACTAACTGATGTTAGTACTGCTAGTGTAAAGGTTCAGCAGTACTAACTTATGTTAGTACTGCTCGTGCAATTGACAGCTAAGTTGAACTAGAAAAGTAAGCTAGAAAACACTAACTAAGATTAAATCTATACTAAGCTATACTAGATATAATTTCTTCTTGAATCTTAAAAGCACCTTAATCTACTTAAACTTAAACTAAAGCTAGTGTAAAAAAACGTAGCAGTACTAACTTGTTACAGCAGTACTTGCCTTTTGGTAAGTACTGCTGCACTTTTGCACAAGTGCAAATCAAGAGTGCAGGTTTCCTAAGGTAAGTACTACACTAAATCACACTCAAATTGAGTGTAAGTGAAATTGACTTTTAGAAGTCAAAGTGCACTAAATCAACACGCAGTCAACAGTACGCCAGACCCTTTTTAAGTGACTATGATAGATTTTGAGAAAAAAAAAAACTTAAGAGAAATCTACTGAACATAATACTTAATAGACCAGATAAAAACTAGCTTAAAAACAAAAACTTAGCAATCACTGATTAAACAATTGAATATTAAAATCTAAGATCTTAACTAATATAAACTAATAGCTATTTTGGATTTATGGTTTTTTAATGACAGAAAATAGTAGCTTAATGGACCTATATACTATTTAATGCAAACGTTAGATGAAGACAATACCACTAATAACACTAGTAAAAGAAAATAAGTAACAAATAGCAAACTTAACAAGCAAATAAGCAATCTATATAAGAAAGCAATGAGATTTATATTTAAAGCTATAGTATAAAAGGATTTAAAAGAAGTTACAAACTTCCTCTAGCTAAACAAGAGATCTCAATTAAGAGCAGCTACAGCTCCCTAGCTTATTAAATAAGCTAGGGTAAAGTCCTTGGGATCTCTTCCAAGTTAAGATCCCCTTCCAAAAGCTCAAATCCAATAAGATCCATGTAAAATTAATCTGATTAAAGGTTTAGGTAGATTAATACTGAATTCAACAAGCTCTATTCCAGCTTATAGACTGAAAGAGCTTAATATGAGCTTATTAGCTTATTGAGTAAATTTGGCTTATTAAAAGAGCTTATAACTTAAAATGAGAGCTTAGAAAATGAAGATTTTAAAACACTAAAGGACTAATTCAATAAATTAAAGAAACTGATTACATTACTTGTAAAAGGAAAATTACATTTAAGAAAAATACAAATTTAAGCTAGACTAAAATTACTAAAAACCTTCCTCCTTGCGTGTGTGAGAATGAGAGCCTATTTATAGGTCCTGAAAGAAGCTTCTAGGATCCTTAGCCCTGCCCTCCAATCTTTCAATCTTGGCCGATCATTTCTTTAATCATTTGAGCTTCATTTGTAGCCGTTTGATCAAATTGTGGACACTGAAATTGCCAATTTGCCGGCCAGCGTGTCATTCCATTGATTGACGTTTGTGCTTCTTTTGGAGGTGATTTAGTACAAAAACCCACTTAAATTGTGCTTTCAACCATTGATGACGTGGCATTCTTTCTGGTATTTGACCAATCAGAGAATGGTGAGTGACATTTCTCACTGCCAAGGTTGTACTTGTACACCTAAATTGTCCATTGTACCCCCTAATTTTGAAAACTCCCTTGTTTTTGAGCCAAGGCACGTTTGGAAGATTGATGCAACACAGTGAATGGAATTTACCCGCTCTTTTTATAACTGAAATGGGTAAAAACTCGTTTGAACTTTGGCTTTGTAACATAAATGGTCCTTGAGTTCTTTTTCTTCTTTTCTTGATTATAAAAGGACTTTTGATAAATGCAAAACTGGCCCTTGTGGGTTGTTATGAGTGGATAGCGGGCTTTGGATTGGGCTTTGACTGGGGCTTGACATTTCTGGCTTCGGCTTTGTACTCTTCTGATTCTCGTGTCCGTGCTTGCTCGTTTTTGATTGTTTTCTTGATATTTTTGACTTATCCGTACCTGCATACACCAAACACAAATACAAGCATATTTTTGCCATTTTTGGTCTGTTTTGGGTTTAATCGGGTTATTTTAGGCATAAATGGATATGTGTATTCTACACTTATCATACACCAACAAGGGCACACATACACATTCAAATCCATGAATAAGACATATGTGATTGCTCACTCCCTCATTCGAGCAAAACAAAGGTTAGGGATTAGGCATGGGGAATATAATTGGTGTTAAATAAAAGAACAAAACAAATAGAATAAGTCCAAAACAAATAAGGAACAGTGTTGCTAGCTACTTTCCCGACCATGCCTATGAAAAAGACACAAAATCATAGACTAACTCACGCTTTAACAAGGAAACTAACGCTTTGGGTAGATACGAATTAGACTCATAGATGTCTTGATCATCCATACATGATTCTTCATAAGAACAACCTTAATTGGCGTTCCCATAATGGCCAACTCTCAATCATCCATTATATACATACTATACAACAATAGTGGCGATATCTACCACTTGATACAAAAAGTATATAGTTGGTTTATATTGCGACCAGCTAAAAATAATATACAACAAAACTTTACATCGTTGGTTTATAACACGTACTGACGAATAAACAATCATCATAAATAATAGAATCGATTAAGCTTAGACCAACCGATTATCTCACAAACTTCACTTTTCTCTCTCTCTCTCTCTCTTTGTATTTTTCTATTTTTTCGATTTTTTTAAACAAACCACTAAAAAAAATTAGGTGTAAAATTTCACCACTTCACGAACATGATAAATCTGAATTCTATTTTCGATCATACTAGTGAAAGTAGTAAACACACGAAAAATAAAAATACACTACTTTCACATTCCTATTGCATTGTGCAATTTCCCGACCTAACCATAGATAGAAAATACGCACACAAACACAAGAAATACAATACTTTATACAAAAGCAACTAGCAACCAAATAAAGACTTAAATCTACAGGGTAGGCTAAGGTGTAAAGGTGTAAAGAAACAAATATTTGGTGGTATAAAAAACAAAAAGAATGGCTCAGCAGGTTTTTCTAGGGGTATCTAACTCTTAAGATGAGAGTAAACAAAAGGGTTTATACGGGGGTTAACTAACCGATGTGGTTACTAAATATCACAATATGTGTAGGCTTTTTGGTGTAATCCTAGAAATTTACCAGTTTAGAAAGGTTACTCCATCTATTTAAAATAGTGCTTATTATTGTGGTCTCGAATAGTATACCAAGCCAAGTTCTAAAGTTTACTACAGTCACCGGCACACTCATATTTTTGTGAAATTTAGGGTATACATTAGGAAACGGATAAGGCTAAATTCTCACAATATGGAAGTTAGGGTTTTGTGTGCGGGTCATGTAACTAATAATTTCATAAAAATATGCTAAATTTTTTTAAATTTTGAGTATAAATTAAGCATATGAATGTAAAAATAAGGACAAGTAAGTGTTCTAATTCTCCTTCCCTCACTTGAGATATACAACGACCTCGTTGTATAAATATAACATGAAAAACAGGAAATTAAAGAATTAGAACAGAAAAACTCCCCTGAGATTTGCTCGGTATGATCCTCCATGTTACGTATATGAGCAAGGATGTGTGTTGTAAGTGCGTTTGAATACCCGCATGACTAAAACACACATAAATTCCAGATAATAAGTACACCAAGTTCTTCTTTTCGTTCAGTAAGGTTCATGTATTAATGCTTAGAAAACAAAAGAAATTCTATCTCTGGATAATTGTTGGTTAGAAAATAAAACCTAAAAATTTTAAACTATACAGGAAGTCGATACACCGTATCCATTTTCAGGATACCCCGTATTGAGACCTGTATTAAAAATTCTAAGTACGGGTCAGAGGTCAAATACGCTATATTCGTTTAACGAATACGCCGTATCGACAAGTCGGACAATAATGTTTTAAAGTGCAGGAAAATAAAAGATAATGTCCAGGTGGGCTCAATACACAATATCCATAGATTTTGGATATGCCGTATCGGCTACCTGGAAAGACAGCTCGATAACAAAATTGAAAACACATTTTGGGTTGTCTCCCGGTAAGCACTTTTGTTTACAGAAAAATCTTTAAGTTAGACTTGTCTCCAGCTTCACTCCATCTCATGCATGCTCACGTGTGAGCCATTCTTCAACCTTCACATCCCTTATGTATTCAGGTCCCAAATCCAAGACTCCTTTGTAGAAACTTTTAAGCTTTTGATACGGGTATAATATTCCATTCAGCATGTCTCGTGCACTTACCTTTAGTATTGGCCGAATCTTGTTGCATTGCTTGTTAGTGAGGTGTTTAAACCTCGAATGTGAATGCGCCATTTGGTAAATCACATTATCATTACCATTATGAATGGTAATCAACCCATCGAACCGTCTGTCTTCAACACATAAAGCCCTACAAAACGGTCTTTCAACAATTACTTCTCCTATGTCTTGATCTCGGTAAGCATCCGTATTTTCAACAACTACAAAATCTGTCACAACAGAAAAGTTTCCAACAAAGATAGTTACATTTATAAAATCTCCAACAACATTTTTCCCTTTATACTCAATTTTATATTTCATTATTGAATTATAGAACTTTTTAGACATAACATTGATTGGTAACATAGGGAAAAAGTTAGCATTGACATGTTCAAAACCTATCATGCATGACAACTGCAAGTTATAAGCACAATCATTATGGATCATCCTATCAGAGTCACAAAAACTAAGGTATTCATCAATTCCATCAATCATCTCATCATCATTCCTAGTTTTGATTATATTTCACATGGGTTCATCAATCACTTCTCCTTCCTTAATTATCAGACCTAAGTCTTCTACTTGATTTATCCTAAGCTCTAATGGTTCATTTAGATCATTTAGTTCAATATAGTCTCCATGGACTGGGTCTAGTAATCTATTCAAAAATAAAGCTTCTACCATTAGCCTAGCTTCCAAATCAAGTTCCATTCACTCTCTTAGTCCTAACACATAAACTCTCTTAATTATGCTACTAGTAGAATTATCACTTTTAAACATAATTTTGTCATTCCCCACTCTTAAAGTAATTTTCTTTTTAAACACATCAATTTTAGCATGAGCAGTAGACAAGAATGGTCTTTTAAGGATCAAGGGAACTTTGATATCCTCGACATATCTAAAACAATAAAGTCTACGAGGAAGACAAACTTATCAATTCCTACTAATGCATTCTCCACTATACCCTTGGGACGTTTTATTGTTCTATCAGCCAATTCAATTATTAATTTAGAAGGAGCTAATTCACCTAGACCTCGATTGGTAAAGGTCAAATAAGGCATACCACTAACGCTAGTCCCTAAGTGAGCTAAGGCTTTTTGAAAACAAATATTATTAATATGAAAAGGTATAGTAAAACTCCTTGGGTCTTTTTCTTTTAGAGGTAGAGAATCATCAAGAATAGCCGAGTCATGCACGTTTATTGATGCTTCGATTTGGTACCCCATCCTCAGCTTTTCCATAAGTAACCTCTTCAAGTTAGTAGTAGATTCTTTTCTATCCATCAATTCACCCAGTACCTCCATCTCTTCATAACTATCATCAATCAATCGACTTGGAAAAGGAATAATCGATTGATTTGGCTTGAAACACTGCATTCTGTTCTGTAGGCTTGATACGGCATATCGAGTGGGCTCGATATGGCGTATCGAGGTTATTTTATCTTCAATAGTAGTCGAGATCAACTTGACATGATCTCTCATGTTGGTTTCAGTTAAACGAGGTAGACTTCCAGATCCCCTCTCTTGAAGTACCTTGCTTATTTGCCTGATTTGAATCTTCAAAGCTTTGATCGTGTACGTTAGGATTGTTAGGTCACCCATTCAATATTGACCTAATGCCAGTAGAACTTGGTAGTTTTGACGTCATCATCGGCATGGATTGGTTAGCAAACCATCATGCGATGATCGTTTGTGAAGAGAAGATCATGCGAATTCCCTATGGAGATGAAGTTTTTATAGTTCAAGGTGGTAGAGATGGAAAAGGAGAGAAGTCGAAGTTGAGCATTATATCGTGCACTAAAACTCAGAAATATATTAAGAGAGGTTGCCCAATTTTTCTGGCACAAGTTACGAAGAGGGAACCCAAAGACAAGTCAGAGGAAAAGTGACTTGAGAATGTGCCGACTATACGGGACTTTTTGGAGGTCTTTCTAGAAGACTTGCCTGGATTATCGCCTACGCGAAAAGTTAAATTTCAAATCGACATGGTCCCTGGTGCTGCTTCTGTGGCACGCGCCCTGTATAGATTAGCTCCGTCAGAACTGCAAGAACTGTCTACTCAGCTACAAGAACTTTCTGACAAGGGATTTATAAGACCGAGTTCCTCACCCTGGGGAGCCCCAGTCTTGTTTTT
>BQNB010059418.1:0-37338 GCA_026074375.1 Tanacetum coccineum
CACATGTGTTGGGTAAGAGGAAATCCGACAATTGCTAAATCCGCAAAATAGATTTCGCGTGTCAGCGCATGGCCAGCGTGCCAGATGGTGAAATCCGGTTTTGCGGATTTAAGCTACCGTTTGTGATTTTACGTTTCGCGAATGTTTATTTGTCATTGTTAAAACATAAAGGAGATCCTAGTCAATGTTACACTAACAATCTCCCTTTTTTTGTTGATGACATATAAAATTTTGAAAAGCAAATAAAAATTACAAACGTAGTAAAGATAAGACCGTCGTTGATGAAGTTCGCGTCTTGATTTTGGCCTTGTAATTTAGTAAAGCTTGAACATTGTCTTCACCTTATAATTCTTATATAGCTTGTATACTCCCATGTACCCTATTAATCTTTTCTTCTGTAATTGCTTGCATTTCCCGATCATTAAGCATCAATGCTTTGCCTTCCTTCTCGCCCTTTGGTCAAATTAAAAAGGCAGGATCTTGGTCTTTTCTTAGAAGGTTGATATCTTTGTAGAAGAAAGAACTATTAGTGCAAATATTACGATATTTAAACTAAACAAGTCCTTTGGTTTTAATAATGACAAACAAGTAACGTGTAATACATAATGTAAAATATGCAAGTTACGCGTGATCATAACTCATCAACGCATACATGATATACTATAATATATATATATATATAGTATATATATATATATATAAAAAATTATGTATTGCTCAAAACTAACCTTTGATAGATTAAGTCTTTGGTAAAAATTTGAATCCAGTGGATATGTTTAGCAACCAAGTGTCAAAATCATAGGAGTGCAATGAGCGAGGGAGAGCTCAAGAATCAATATAGATAGCCAAAGTTGCTTAAAAGATGAAGATTGAAGTATAACTTCACTAGGGATGATGCAAGCTCGCCTTTCTAGGGAGAAACGAAGTTTAACTCCAAGGACATGCCTTTTTCGAGAATAGGGTTGGAAGAGTGTTAACGGAGGAAGGAACGATAGGATAGCATAACACCTTTTTGTTTCCGACAAAAAGGGATAGCGAACGGTAAGAGTAAACGATAACTTTTAGATTTATACATGTTACAAGTTTACATATTTGTCATCATCAAAAAGGGGGAGATTGTTAGTGTAAATATTACGATATTTAAACTAAACAAGTCCTTTGGTTTTAATAATGACAAATAAGTAACTTGTAATACATAACGTAAAATGTGCAAGTTATGCGTGATCAAAACTCATCAACACCTCTCGACGTCTACTCATGCTTCAACAAAAGGTATGAATATGTTTGTTAAGTTGCATTATGATCAACCCATTTAACAAAGTATGTGATTTATCATATTAGACAATAAGACAAAATTAATCACTAACTTAACTAAAAGATTCTTCCATATTAGGAAACAAATCTTGGAAGATCAAACATGTCTAGCCATATAGATTAATATGGACAAAATAATTAGGGGAATAAAGGACATAACTAATATTCTTGTTTAACCATGTTTAGGAAATAATCTTACAAGAAATTTTCATAGCCAAAGCAAATCTTAATCATTTAATGTTAAGCATTGATTTTCCTTCTAATAACAATATCTAACTAGATTTTGTAAGTACATTAAGGATCTAAGCAAAAGATTTAAAAAGATTTGAAAAGTTTTTTAACAATTTTAAAATTGGCTAGTGGGATCCATGGATCCACCTAAATAGGCAGACGGATCCACCATCCCTGGATCCGTATAGCACCTTGACGGCCAAGTTTTGGATTTTCTATAAATACCACCCTTTTGCTTCTCTTTTGGAGCTAGCTTTTCACAACCTCTCTTCTACATTATTACACACATTTAGGATCATTATAAACAAGTTTTTATAATGTAAAAATACAATTAATTATATCATCAAAACCCCAATAACCCTTGATCATAATGCTTTTAACTTTCATTTGTTGCAAGCCTGATTCTACATGATCCTCATGTCAAGCAAGCTTAAAGATCTTGCCTCATCATCCACCACATACCTACAAAATGGAAGATCTATCACAAAAGCAAGAGACTTTGTCATCTTCATACAACACATCAATGCTTAGTGATCTTGATGATTAGATTAGGCTTTTACATCCAATTGACAATTATGTCTTAGATAATCATTATACACATTTGTGTATCAATCATTATACAAAAAACTAGATGTTAGGTGGTTTATGTGTTTAGGTCATAAAACACAAGGTTTGTTATGTTGGGCCATAAAACATAACGGGTTTGGTTGCACCCGAAGAAGGACTCGGTATTTAGCTTAATACCGGATAAAGTGTAAGCGACGTTAGGTTGGTTCTACCTCGAAGTAGGACTCGGTATTTAGCTTAGTACCGGATAAAGTGTAAGCGACGTTGTATGGTTTTCTCTGCTTAAAATGAGCTTGTTGATTTAGTGAAGTAACTCTAAAGTTGGGTACTCGAGGAGTGGAGTAGGGCGAAGAGGATCTTCGTAGCCGAACCACTATAAATCATCGTGTCCGGTTTGCGCTTTCTTTTACTTATCGCTTTACATTTATATTTGCCTTTATCGCTTCATATTTATATTCGCATTACATCTATGTTTGTGTTATATATTGTGTTGTGATGATATGCTTTGTTTGATATTCTTTAGGATAGTTATTGCAGTATAAACTTGATTGGTTGTTTGATACAAATTTTTAAGTTTATAAAGGAAACGTATTCACCCCTCCCTTTACGATTCCACAATTAGTACCAGAGCCACGTCGCTTTAGTTTTCAAAACAAATGGTTTTTAAAATAGAGCATGGTCCATGTATCAAATTTCCTATCAAGTGACACATAATGTGAAAAGTTCTTTGTTTAGTACTTACATGTTTTGATGTTAAATATAAAGTGTTATAATAGCTTGAAGATCTTTTAAAGAATCCCATACAAAGGGAATGATGTGTATAAAAGTGAAATAAACGATTATGCCAAAATTTCACCACTTTTGCGATCCACGGATCCACTTTCGTCGGAGGCATTTTCAGTTTTTGTCAAACTTCAAAAATTCGTAGAAAATGAACCGTGCGTCGGATTTTGATGATTCAAAAACAAGAATTGAAGAATTTTGAATGTACTTTCCAATGGAATGGATCTCAAATATTAATTCAAATTTTAAATTAGTCAAATAAGCAAAATGCCATAGAGTGTCCAAAACTAAAATTTTGTTTTAGCTTAAAAAGTTGATTTTAACCTTTTCTTTCGAGTCGGACACTTCTAGTTAGTTTACTTTTGAAAGTAGTTGTATTTTATCATTGGAAAATAAATGCATTTTTCAAACTTAATAATGGGGGAGAAAACTAACTTATTTACAAATAAAATCAAGCTATATAAACATTGTTATATTTAATACACAAAACAAAGTGTAGTATTTATGCGTGTTATGCTAAATGATTATTTGTTATACTTTGCATATTAATATTGTTAATCAATCTTTGATATGCTTATTGCATTTATAGTTGAGCTTCTTTGTTGATTAGTATAATCTCGTCATGTGTGTTATTTATTAGTGTTCATGTATATGCGTCAATTGATCTTATGGAAGATCTCTTGCACTAAGTTGAGAAATTGATTTTGCATTATATATAGATATAGATCACTATGTTTACAAATGTTATATCAACATATTGTAAATCCTAGAATTTATGTTAACCCACTTAGGATTAAGAGCTAAGCAAGTTTGTCAAATCTTTTGAATAATATTGTATTGCATGATTATCGTGCTACTACTTTAACTAATAAAATGTGTCACTACTATATATTCAACACTTCCATTTTATTAAAGTCTTAACAATGTCTCTAGATCATGTCATCCCACTTTATTGTTTAAACATAGGTTGTCTAGACAAAAAAAAATCATAATAACACATTAGTATCTAATAAAAGGAAAATGTGTTTTGAACTTAGTTTGTGCTTGCACTAGTCTAATTCACAATCACAACTAATAAATATTTAGATTAAAATGAACATAGAATTTCTTGTAAATCTAAATTTGAAAGATTAATATTCTTGGTAAGAAAACACTTTCATTTTGAAGTTTTATCTTCGAATAAATATTCACATTAACATTAACATTAACTTGAAATTAAAATATTTACTCTAGTCAAAAGCTTAAAAATATTATATAAACATGTAGTAGTTTCGAAAAAGATTCATAATGCTTAAAAATGACTAAGATAATTTTGTATACTCTTTAGAAATCAAAATCTAAGTATATTGTGCACAATAATTAATAAGTTTTTCTCACATGTAAAATATACAACAATACCAAAGAAACAAGTAAACTCATTATTTTAAATGATCTCACACTTAAGACTAGTCTTAGACTTAATGGAACACATTAGAAAAATCTTTTATTTTCTTTTAAAAGAGTGTTTGTGAGGGTCAAGAAAGATTTCGGATATATATCGATTCATTATTCAAATTATGATTGATATCATTTTTTGAATCTTAATGTGTCGTTGTGTGGTGTATATTTTTATGATTCAAGTTTTAAATTTATATTTTGCCGACTTAACAAAAAACAACACTTTAACGGGCAATGTATCCGATCGGTAGTAGTTTTGTGGTAAGTAGGGTGTCGAACACTTGAAGCGAGGTTAAATCTATCAATTTAATTAATATCTTGGTTATCTAATCTATGTTAATTCTATTCTATTCAAAACCTATATCAGTCCTAATCCTAATTCTAACAGGAAAAAGGGGTTTTTAGCCTAAGAGACTGGCATGGTTTGGTTGGTGACTACAATCAATTCAATGCACTTTAACCCACGCAAGCAAATTAATAAAAGATAAATGAGCGGTCAAGCCAAATTTAAGAAAACTGTATTAACCATTATTAATCCGATTAGAAATTTGGTTTGTTTATTACGTGCAATGATTTCTTCTCTCAAGGCGGTATATTTTTCTTAAGAGTTAGGCGTTACATCATCTTAAGACCTAGACACATTAATTCTGTCACAATTAAAGCATCTGCATAAAACATCCTTATTCACTGATTATAATATATCTTAGGGATTAAAGTAATGGTGATCTTGTTAAACCCTAGCTCATAGAGACTTTACCCACTTACCGCTTAATGGTGATTTATACACTAGTAGTCCACTTGTCCAACTATCCAATGGAATCAGAACGTTACTTGTTGAATTATCTAGGTCACCTGCTAGTCAACACGATCAATAAACCATTGGCAATATCCAATTAACTAGTTAAGCCCGAAGCGTATCCTAGACACAGATTTAGAAGGACAATATTTGTGATCCTATGGTTCTAGATGTATAAATTACTATATGGAGAGCTATCCCAGACTCTAGATTACTTGGTCCGTATCACTAGATCCAGTTGAATGATAGGTCACATACAAAAGCGCGTAAACAAGTATAAATTGATAAACATAAACAAGCATTCAACGATAAATCAAGAAATTGAGATAAACAAATACCAAACATTCAGATCTTCATAATAATGGCTAATACCCAAAGGTATTAGCCTTCAAACGTCATAATAAATACAAAAGCAATTATTTAGCCAAGGTAAACTAACCGAGTTAATAAATGATACCAAAAACTAAACGATTACTAAAGTATATGGAATTACACGTTGTCGCCTATGGAATTGATAGCGTTGCTCGACCTCTTTTGCTTTTTTTCTCCCTTGAAAATTAACTTTTGTGGTTTAGGTATCGAGAATATGATTTAGCACACTTAAAACTCGTTTTTGAGTTTTCTATTTATACTGTCTAGAGTCGATCTTGATACGGCGTATCTGGGTTTCTTAGAGTAGGGACCATGTTTGATATCTTCTAGAATATTCACATACTATATCTTTGATACGGCGTATTGACATCTTCTGGATACGACGCATTGAGCTTGTTTCCTTTGTGGTTTTGGTGAGTGCAGGCATGGGTACGTCGTATCTTCCTTAATGGATATGGCGTATTGGTTGTCAGAATCATTAATCTTCAAAATATCTTCGTTTAAGCTCCATAATGCGTGCCTTTTGCTAAAATTCACGAAGTACTCCATAATTACTGCAATTCTCAAATATAAATGATTAAGTATACAAAATAGGTTAATAACATAGGATAAATGATGCTATAAAATAGACGTTGTTTGATGTCATCAAATATCCCCCCACTTGAATCTTACTTGTCCTCAAGTAGCCTTTAGAAGTTTATAAAAATCTATCCCTAAGGATATTTTCCGTTAAAGCATTTATTTGATCTATTACAAGTACACAACCAAAAGTCAATCTTGAGTTCTTGTTCAGTTTAAGTTAGTTGATCCAATCTTGTCTTTACCAGATCATAAATGGTTTTCCATCCTTTTTCACTTTTGTCTAGACAAGCTTGTATTACTTCTCTCCATTCAGCCAAATGTAGATCACTGACCTTGAGATTTGAGATTACTTCTCCAGACCCGTCTTCCCTATATATTTTCAGTGTGATAGGGCCTTTCTTTGTGAGGACTTCACAGTTTATGATCTTAGGGCTTTTCTTTCTTTTCAGCATCTTGTCACAATAATTATCAAAGAGTAACTTCTTGTTGTAGTACCGTGCCACAACATTTGTGCCCAAAAGATCAACTAATTCATCTTTCAGGTTTGTTTTAGCATCCTTGGTGTTCTTGTCCCCCTCAGCAGGTGAAGCAGTTGCTTGGCCTGCTGAAGGAACATCCTTGGTTGTCGCCCTTGATGCATTGTCTACTACAGTGGTAAACCTGTCCAAGGTTTGAGTAACCTTGCTTAATAGACTTGGAAGAGAATCTAAAGTCTTTAGCTTTGTCTGAACTGAAGACACTAGAGTTGGTATATCCTGGAACTCTGCTAGAAGGTCCCATTGAATGTTCTTCAGTTTAGCGACCTGGGATGTAAGACTAGAGATAGTGAAAGTCTCCAGTTTTGTTGGAATCTCTTCTAAGTCTCTAGGTAGCTCGATTTCTATATCTTTGGACATCAGGCTTTTAGTTTAGATTTAGTACTGAGAGTTGAAATGGTTTTCAGTTGACCATGGACATACACCTTTCTGGTGGCCAAAGAACTGACTACTCCAGAGTTAATGGCTAACTGGTAAAGAGACATCAAATCCATTTAAAATTTTCAATGATTCACCTCTCACAGGAGTTAACACACCTGGAAGTGATGAGAATAGACTGAAACTTTATGATTTGATGTACAAAATTGTCAAGGTTGCTGATACAAGGGTTAAAGACTAGTTGCTGTCAAGATTTGAAGACATAAAGACATATTATTTTGAAGACAGAAGTTCAAGACAATCCTCTAAAGCCCAAAGTGAAGCCAAAGTACAAAGAAACTTGAAGTTCATGAATGAAGATCAAGTTAGGGGAGGATTGTTAGGAAAATATTGTAAACAGACTTAATACTGTTAGTATTAAAGTTAAGTCTGTTAGTTATAGTTAGTACTGATAGAAATAGTTAGTACTGTTAGTATAGAAGTTAAGTCTGGTAGAGCAAGTTAAGTCTGCCAGCATTAACTTAAGTCTGACAGTATTAAAGTTAATACTGTTTGACCAGACAGTTAAGTCTGTTGTAATTATAGTAATAGTTATCAATTAGCGTTAATCTAGGAAGAGATAAGCATTATCTCTTAACGCGTTTAGGGTTCCTTAAGTCTATAAAAGGAACATAGAATAGTATTGTAAACATATGAGTTGATTGAGTATTTACAATCAAATAGTAATAGTAATAGCAAGTTTGGTATTCGTTTTTGTGTTCATCTTGGTATAGATATTGATATTCCGCGTCAATATTTGTATTCACAGTTATTGTCTCTCATAGTATCTTTGGATTTATTCAAAGGACTATCAGTCGTTCAAGGCTCATTGAGATCCTGTTTATAAGGACCTACAAAAGTTATTAAACCCTTTAAGCCATCTAAACCCAATTTACCCTATAAACTTGTTACTCCTTAGCTCTAGTGGTGGAGATGTGTATCCTTGCCAAGCCTAAGATAGAATACTCCTCACGACCAAGCTATTGAGCGAATTAGTTACATGTTACCTCATAAATTACTCAAGTGATTTGAGTGTTTTCATCTTCCTATTTCGTGAGGTGTTTGGTTGTGTTCTAGTAATTGATCGAATAAATGCTTAACGGAAAATTCCTTAGGGATACATTTTCATAAATTTCTAAAGGCTACTTGAGGATAAGTAGAATTCAACTGGGGGGATATTTGATGACATCAAACAATGTCAATTTTATAACATCATTTACCCTATGTAGATTACCTACTTTGTATAATTATTGCAAGAATTGGTACTTAATCATTTGTATTTGAGAATTACAGTAATTATGGAGCACTTGGTGAAGATTAGCATAAAGGCACGCAATTTAGAGCTTAAACGAAGACATTTGAAGAAACTGTTCTGACACCTCAATACGCCATATCTAAGATATAGCAATAAAATATTCTGGAAGATATTGAACGTGGTCCCTACTTGAAGAAACCCCTAATATGTCGTATCAAACTCTCTTGATACAGAGTATCGACCATATTATAAAAACTATAAATAGAAGGCATAAAACAAGTCTTAGGTGTGCTTGACCATATTTTCGATACCCTAACCATAAAAGTTGATTTTTAGAATATGAGAAGAGCAGAAGAGGTCAAGAAAAGCTATTAATTCCATAAGAAACACCTTGTAATCTCCTATACTTTAGTAATCATTCGATTTTTGGCATCATTCATTTAAATCGATTAGTTTATCTTGGTTGAATTATTATTCTTGTATTAATTACTATAGTTAAGGGCTAATACCCATAGGTATTAGCCATGATTACAGTGTTGGACGGGTTTTCATATTTAGATTCCTTCCATTCATTACTGCTCGAAATATTGTTATCCACATATCTCTTATTCCAATTTCCATTCATCCATGAGTGAAATGTCACCCTTTTGAGTCTTTCTAAGTTTTTTTTTGAAATGATGTGTTTACGTTAGATAAGAAATCAAGTGTATCAATCCCTCAGTTCTCTCCTTCGTCCAACATTTCCTCTTCCCCATCGTATGATTCAGGATAGAATCTACAGAAGAATTTCTCAACAAGTTCCTCCCAAGTGGTGATTTTTCCATCTCCCTCACTAATCCCACCATTCTTCATATATCATCATCAGACCTACTAGAGAGGAAAGACAATTCATTCGTAGTTTGTATGGAAATCCACGCGCATAAACGTAGATCAAATCAACCATTTTAAGTACCTTAGCAATGTGATCCACCACGTCTTCATTGTACTTTCGTATGATATATTATTTTATATATACCCACCAAAAATTCCTTGCTGAGTTCAATGTTTATGTCGTTACTGGTGATAGAAATATTTGATTTAGTTGGAGCTTTTTCCATGTTATCAGATAGTTCTTGTAGTTCCTTTTTCAATCAACTAGCTCTTATAAGTTCTTCCTGTAACAAGGGTAAAAATATTAGCAGGATTTGCTTTGAAGAAAGGTAGAATTTTTTTTAGCATGAAAGTCAAATACGAAGACTCAGAATTTGTTTCTGTTCCAAATGATCGATACGTCGTATCCAATAGAAGTGGATACGGCGTATTAATCAGTTGAATTAATATGTTGTATTGGATATAAAGTTAGATACGCCGTATCAAATGGAAGTAGATACGCCGTATTCCGCTATCGACCAGAATAGTGTATTGAGAAAAACAATTAAATACGCAAACAATTAAACACACACACATATATAAGCAAACAATTAAAGACAAATATACAAAATTTACAGAATATACACTAAACTAAATTACACTAATCATAAGGGTTAGATCTAATCTAAAAAACTAAAATAATAAATAAAAATCAAGATTAATTTTCACTCCCCGGCAGCGGCACTAAAAACTTGATGTGTCGTTGTGTGGTGTATATTTTTTTTCAAATAATTAAAGTTTTTAAATTATATTTTTGCCTGACCAACCAAAAAATAACACTTTAACGTGCATGTACCAGATCATATAGTTTCGAGTAAGTAGGGTGTCGAACACTTGAAGCGAGGTTAAATATAATCAATTTAATTAATATCTTGGTTAACTAATCTATTTTAATTCTATTCAATTCCTAGAACCGTTGTATCCTAAATCCTAATACTAACAGGAAAAGGGGGTTTTCAGCCTAAGAGACTGGCACGGTTTGGTTGGTGACTACAATCAAATCAAGGCACTTTAAACCCACTCAAGCAAATTAATAAAGATATAAAAAGACGGAATCGAGCCAAATATATAGAAAACTGTAATAACCATATATTAACCCGAATAGAAATTGTTGTTTTATTAAGTGGAATGGTTTCTTCTATCGAGGCGGTATAATCATTCTTAAGACTTAGGCGAATACATCAACCTAATGACCAATACACAATATTCAGTCATAATAAAATATCCGCATAATGCTATCCTTATTCGTCTGATTATAATCCTAAGTTAAGACGGATTAAAGCAATGGTTAACATGTTAAACCCTAGCTCATAGAGACCATTCTTCACTTACCACTTAATGGTGATTTATACACTAGGTAGTCCACCTTGTCCAACTATCCATGGAATTAGATACGTTATTTGTTGAATAAACTAGTACACACTTCTAGACAACACAATAAATAAATCATTGGGAATATCTAATTAACTAGTTAAGCCCGAAGCGTATCCTAGACATAGATTTAGCAGGACAATATTTGTGATCCTATGGTTCTAGATGTATAAATTACTATATGGAGAGTTATCCTCAACTCTAATTACTTGTTCCGTATCACAAGATCCAGTTGTGAATAATAGGTCGCATACAAAAGCTCGTAAAACAAGTAAATAATTGAGATAAACATAAACAAGCATCCAACGTAAATTCAAGAATTTAGAGATAACCAAATACCAAACAATCAGAACTCATAATAATGGCTAATACCCGACGGTATAGCCTCGGAAACGTCATAAAAAACAAAAGCAATTATTTATCCAAGGTAACTACGCGAGTTAACGAATGTACCAAAAAACTAAACAATTACTAAAGTAATCTGGACTTACAACATTGTCCTCTTGTGGAATTGATAGCAGTGCTATACCTCTTCATTGCTCTTTCTCCTCTGAAAATCGACTTTTGTGGTTTAGGTATCGAGAATATGATTTAGCACACTTGAAAACTCGTTTTTCAGTTTTCTATTTATAAACTGTCCAGATCTGACTCTCGATACGACAGGCATATCCAAGGCATTGGATACGGCGAATTAGGGTTTCTTGGAGAGGGCACCAACATTTTGTTATACCTACCAAAATATTCACATACTATATCTTCGATATGGCGTATTGACATCTTCTGGATACGGCGTATTGAGCTTGTTTCCTTTGTGGTCTTTGGTGAGTGCAGGCACAGATACGCTGTATCTTCCTTAATGGATACGGCGTATTGGTTGTCATGAATCAGTTAATCTTCAAAATATCTTTCATTTAACTCCAGAATGGCGAGCCTTTTGGCTAATAATCACCAAGTACTCCATTAATTGCACATTACTCAAATATAAACGATTAAGAAACAATTCTTTGCAATAACTATACAAAATGGGTTAATAGCATGGGATAAATGATGCTATAAAATAGATGTTATTTGATGTCATCAAATCTAATTGCCGAGTTTTTAAGTTTGGATATCAAATCGGATTCATTATTTGTCTAGCTTCAAGATTAAATCAAAACCATAACAAAAGATATTATCTCGAATCTACATACTCAATCACACTAGGTTTATATGAAGATAATGTCATCCCTTTCAAAGACGAAAAGAATATACATTGGTTCATAACTCACACTTGTGATATTGATGTTATATTAAGTCTACATGTCCAATAGGTGTGTTCCTAATATTAAGAATAACATGATTAAAATGGATGTCAAAGTAGGATTGACGACTTTGATGTTTTGTCCAAGATATTCAAGTAATTTACCGTGCAATGCATTTGGTAAAGTTGTCATTTCCGAAAAACAAAACACGAGCAAATGCACAACATATGTAACTTTGCTCATACAATTCAAAAGCACGAACTTAAAGAGTTAAATCCACCTTTTGTTATATCACCTTTACTCTATTATAACAAAAAAAGCATAACAATTATTTTTAGCTAAGATATTAAAACGAGAACAATTCAAGTTACTAACATTAGATATTGGGAAATTATGAACAATAAATCTATAAACTATTATTTTGCTTTCTTTCTATAAGTGATCGTAAGTAGACTTTAAATATAAAGATGATTATTATTCAAACGATAATTAATCTTATTATTCTATCCAATTACAAATGTTTGAAATATGAACATGGAGTCGAGATTAGAATTTATCTAGATAATGGAAATATTAATAAAACAACCATAGATATTTTCTGAGTCTACATGTTTAACTACTTTTAGTTATTACATGAAATTACTGAATCGATCTTAAGACAAAAAGAATAATCATCGAATTGCAATTTACACTTATATTGCCGATGATTTGTTACGTTTAAATGTTCATAATGCTTGTGTTATTAGCAATGGTAAAAAATATGCTAAAAGCTAACACACTCCTAGTAGGGCTGACATCGTTGAAATTCTATCGAGAAATTCACGACAACTTCCACGTTACTCTCAAAACTTAGACGTCGAATCCGAAAGTTCAAACCAAGAACCCTTATAACATATATAAGCTTCTCCCATTACTAAAAAGTTAACACCATTGCCCAAATAACGGGAAATCGTGTTCTGTCTGTTTTCAGACAACTCTGCGATCTACGGATCCTCCATAAGGGAGATCCGTCTTTGATTTAGGTAGATCCTTCTCTGGTCATCAAATTTAAATATATTCCTTTTGTTATTTTGCACTTGTTTAAGGTCTAACAAACATGTAACTAACCTTTAGAACATCCTAATTTCTACAATAGAAATAACCTTAATTGCATTATTTTCAAAAAGACATGCAAAGGTGCATTCTTAGAATCTAATGTTAGACAAACTCTACATTGCACACTTAAGGTATTACTTCTAAGATCTAGAAGACTCAATCATGTTCTAACTCACAAAATCTTGTTTGCTCTCTCATTAAACCCTAGAATTATAAACATATTTATGAGAACCAAAATTGAAACATATTGGTTGAGTCTTATTAGGCCAAGTGTTAGTAGTCAATGCAAATTTCATCTTTGCTACACTTCATTAGGCAAATGCGGAAATTCTATTTTATTCTAAAACTAGAATGACTATTGGAGAATCTATTGCACTAGAAATTCAATTTTACGCTAGACCGATGAATGCTTCCGGAAAGGACGTTGGGTTCATGGTATAACCCACAAAAATGTCGTGATTTAGCCTCAATTTGAGTACCACTAGTGATAGTCTCAGATTCCATATAGAGCCGCAAATCTCTAACTTGAATAATGCACTTTCTAATTATGCCTAATATTAGCTTACATTAATGAACTTTGTAATTTACTAGGATTTCTTATTAGTCTAGTAGTAATTAGGATTCTCTTTAGTCGATCTAGACTACTTGCACCTCACATAGGTATTGTTGTGATTTCAAAATGTTAACTTGTTCTCGTGAAATATGATTATATTATCTTCATGCTATTTTAATACTCAATGATTCCTTGCTTAATTGTTGAATGCATAATTATTTATACGGTTTTGTTTTTGGTTAGCAATCCCGGTTTAATATCTATAAGTTTATATTTATGATACGTGTTATTAAATGCTAAATGCTAACATGTTTTGTATGATATATATGTGTGTGATGTAATAATTGTTTTATGTGAGCTTTTATATGATCTACGTGTCTTTCTTGTGCACCCACCCTATATCATTAGGTTAGTCTATCTAGATAAACATATAGACGTCACATAGTCTTTTACATCAATATATTTGATTGTTATGATTAATACACTTAAGTGACTTAGTGTCTTTTGAGTTTAGGGTATTGTCTCGTGTCACTGAAATTTATTGAGTACACATGCATAATCATCTTAATCTCTAAGGATTTTAGTTTAGATCACTTTGATCATTATCTTATTTATTTACTTGATTCTTTTCTCCATGAAATACGTTTTTTCGTCCCTCGTCGTAAATGGTCAAATACTCAAAACTCCCCATAGTAACTCCACCGACTTTCAACAAAGCTCGGAGCTCACATAGAAGAGCTACTATCTATGATATTCTGTCCTCGGAATCCACCTCTAAGAACCCTTGATTTGACTTAACCTATAACTCTAGAAGCCTTCCCCTTGGAAGTTTATCAAAGCCTAACTAGATCCCCAATGATATAGGCTTGATCCTACGGATATAAGACTTCCCTTACAACTTGATTGAATGAAAGATAGATTGTTGAAACAAGTCCTAACCAAGCCTAAAGACTCGATTCTAATTGAAAGGGTATGAGAAAGAAGACCCTCGACAAAACACACAAGTATGGATTAGGTACTTATGTGGCTCTCTTGCGAAGATGTGTGTTCTTCAATAGATGATAGATGAAAAGATTTAAGACACAGATGTTTAGACAACAGATTAAGGAAGGAAAATAAGTAAAGAAATTTTGCAAGAAGAGAGGAATACAAAGGCCAAAGGTGGGTATTTATAAGCCAAGTAACATACTTGTTTAAAACAATTCGTGTCTGGCGCGCTGCCCACGCTTGAGCGCATAGCCAGCGGGCCAGATTCTCAAAGATGTTTTCTCCGGGACTTGGCGTTTTCTAAACACGCTCACTGTTTTTAACCACACACCAATATGTACTTCACGCTAATAACGCTTTTAATCATTCTTATGTCTCAAGGTCATCCAAATCAAGATATCCATTTGAAAAAATGGTATGTGTGAGGTAGTTAGAAAAGCGTTTGCTTATCCGATCATGAAAAAAGTAGAAAAGGAAATATGGTAAAGGGGTATTTTTTGGGTATTTCCTTAAAGTCTAAATAGCTTAGTCGGGGATACAAACGAAAGATTAAAAATGGCTATTTAGGGTAAAAGTAGAATGTTATTGCAATATTCTTTGCTTGGAGAGAAAAAGGAAAAGATTTTATATTTAAATTTCAAATACATTAACACACATGTTGGATAAGAGCAGATGAGTTGTGTGTAAGTTGTCATGATGTGATACAAATGAGCCTCTTAATCTTAGTTTGAAATGGAGGGTAAGGTTGTGAAGAGAACACTTGGTTAAGTAGGAAGATCAAGGGTAGAGAGAGAGAGAGAGAGATGTGCTTTATATGTGATGATAAAGAAAGAGAGTTATAGTGAGAGAGGTGTGTTAATTAAGATGAAGCAACAATCCAATGGTTGAGAAATAGACTTGAGGGAGTTAGGATTGATGAGGGTGCTTGATCAAGGGTAAAAGGAGAGTCTGTTTGCTGATTATTTTAAGGAAGGAATCCAAAGGGGTAAAGAAGAGAGTGTGTGAACATGGATTTGTGACATGGCTTGATCAAGGGTTAAAATGAGAGTGTGTGTAATTTGAATTATATGGAGAAAAAGGTAAATAGTGAATATGTGGTGGAGAATGTTTTAAAAAGTTATGTGATATATTGTTTTGAAAAGTTATGAGATATATTAAGTTGGCATATAATAGGAAAGAATTTAAGGTTTATTTAGTGAAGAGTTTATGTTTAATAAGGGTTAAAGATAAAGATGAAGATAAAGAAGAAATCAAAAGACTGAGTGGGTAAATAATCACCTGCCAAATAAAAGTAGGAAAGAGTGGGTAAATGTGATTTATGGTATTGTTTATGAAGAAGTTGTTTTGGAGTTGTGTAGTGGAAATAGAAGACGAAATCACTTGTATGTTAAGAATGGTAAACAAGTGATTCGAAGAATTTGTAAGCAAGGATTGTCTAGAAGAAGTTGTGGACTTGTACATGTGAGAAATACATGTGAGTTTGTAAAACATTTGTATGGGTAAGTAATTGGTAGGAAAAGTCAAAGTATAATTAATCAAATACCGACATCAAACTCAATTATCCATTTAGACTTAATCCATGATAATTAATAATAGATTTGATCACTAATCATCTTGATGCAAACAAGTTTAAGTGCGTTGCGTCTTAAGTAAATCATTATCCCATAACAGGAAAGGAAGCGTTTACACAAGAGAGGACCTTTAAACTTAGGTAATAAGAACCCAAAAATGGAAATAAAATTTGTTAACGTGATTAGGAACAAACGAAAATACGGATTAAGTCAAAAGATTACTTTTATCTTGTAGGCATGTTAAAACTATAATCAAACTATAGGTTTAGAAAGAATCCTCCGTCTCGCCTTTGGCTAGAGGTAATTTGATAAAAGTTTTGAGTTTGGCTTTTTATAGAACAACGAGAGGATTTCGTATTTTTCTCCACTCTAGATTCTGAACCACAATTGGAGTGTCCCAAATTCCTCTAAAAATTATGTACATACTTTTATTAGAAGTTTTCACTTATGAAGGGTAAGAGAAAGCCCGAGAATGCAAATCTGCAAAACTGATTTTCTCATGTGCGCGCTGTCCACAAGTCGCTGACACGCGCCCCAGCGGACAATGGTGACAAAACGTTTATGCGGATGTTAAGCAGTCGTTTGTGATTTTACGTTTTGTGAATGTTTATTTGTCATCGTTAAAACATAAAGGAGATCCTAGTCAATGTTGCAACATCAAGTGTGTTTGATATTATCGGTGAAGGACATTTTCCCATATGTATGTAACTATGCATCTATGATGCTTGTAAGCTTTTCAAACCCATTGACCTTCCGTGTTATGAGCAGTAGGATTGGTATGGGAATGAAGGCTTAGAGGAAATATAGTTAGATGTGGCATATTCTATATGGAGGTCCAGTGTTGACTTTTATAAAGATAGTTTTCCTGACTTGTGAAGATATGAGTATGAGGAAATGTAGCTTATTTGGTTGCAATACTTTCATGCGGATAATGGCTATTTGGAAGGAGGGATAGGCCCCTTTTTTGGGTTGTTTTTCCTCCACTAGGATTGTGAGGTTGTAGTCTACAACTATAGAGAGGAATAGTATTTCATTTAGGAGAATGAAATGTATGTCCCTACTTGGCGACTTGGTGAATGAATGGAATACAGCAAGTATTGATTTGCCATAAAAGATATCTTGTTTATTAAATTGTGTGGATGCCTGTCAGTTTCTTGTAATTAGTGCATGCATGCATAGTTTACATATATCCTATGTGCGATGAAGATGTTGAAACGGAAAATCATGTGTTGTCTCTTGCAAGATTGCGGCGGACACTTGGAAGGTAGTTGCTAAATGGTGGAAAATTCACTATGGTTCATCTTTTGATTTTCTCGATGTGATCCATATGGCTAACAACACTATCATCTTTCCAAAGCTTGTCAAGTTTCTTGATATGGTTGTTCAAACAACTATTTGGATAATCTGGAAGTTTAGGAACAATATGGTCTTCTTCAAAAACGTCCAAGCAAAAACCTTCTTCTCAACGACATTAAACTTATGTCTTACACTTGGATTTCTTCTAGATATAGAAAAGCATGTCTAAATTAGTTAGAGTGGCTTATTTATCTTTGTAACGCTATTTCTTTTTCTTGTAACTTTTCATAGCGTCTTGCTAGCTTTCTTTTAATTAAATCGCCGTTAAAAAAAATATTTATATATATATATATAAAAAACTGTGTCTTGAAATATTTAGTTTTCAAAAGGTAGTGTATGGTATATTGACAAATTACAGTTTTTTCAGATGAAAAATGTATATGTAATAACTGAAACAAATCTTGAAAATGCGTAACAATAGATGGAATAATTTATAGTCCAAATGAGACACAAATGCATGTCGGTAGCTAGATAACTAACTATTTTATGATCAAAACCTAATATTAACATATTACTATTATAAATATACACATTAGGTGACTGATCCACTGTCGTTTTGACAGTGGGTCACCCGCTACAGTAACAGGCTCCTATTTTTGGGCCAGCCCGTTGGTTTTTTTTTTTTTTAAATTTGTATGCACAAAGTAGGAATGGAAAAAAAAAAATTACAAATAGTTTTGATTTCTTCATATAGATAAAGATAAAAAAAAAATACCGCTGAAGAAATCTTCGATACCTAATAACTTTAAAATAATTGATATGGTCACAAACGTACAACCCATTATATTAAAAAAAAACCATATAACAAAAAAAAAAACAACACTTTAAACATGAGCCTAACACATAAGCCATATAAAAAAATTTTATTACTAATATACACATTTGTCGACAAACAGCCTAAAATTCGCATAAAATGTGGCCCAAAATCTTGTGCCCAAAGTAAAAAAAAAAAAACTACCCAAAATTTAGCCTGAAATCTGGCCCAAAGTAAAAAAAAACAAAACGGATCCCTCACTTTTAACTATTTACGATTTCTTACACAAAAAATCCCCGTAAAAAAAATTAACAAAAAAACCACCACAACACGTCCAAGATTTTATTGTTCACAATTTTTTACATCATGCGTCCAAATAAAAAGATATCGAACCGTCCCAAAAAAATAAAATATTCGGGAAAAAATTATCCCCTCCCAACGCAAAATTTTTTTCCCGAATCGTACAAAAAAGGAAATATCCGGGAAAAAATTAGCAAAAAAAAGAAAAAAAAAATACAAAACGGTCCCTCAACTTTTAACTATTTACGATTTTCTTACACAAAAAATCCCGTAAAAAAATTAACAAAAAAAACACGTCAAGTTTTTATTGTTCACAACTTTTTTACATTCATCGGCCCAAAAAAAAGATATCGAACCGTCCCAAAAAAAGAAAATATTCGGGAAAAAATTAACCCGTCCCAACGCAAAAAAAAATTCCCGAATCATACAAAAAAAGGAAATATCCGGAAAAAAATTAGCCCAAAAAAAACAACCAAAAAATAGCCTAAAATCTGGCCCAAAGTAAAAAAAAATAAAAAACGGACCCTCACCTTTTAACTATTTACGATTTTCTTACACAAAAATTCCCGTAAAAAAAATTACAAAACCGTCCCAAAAAAAGAAAATATTCGGGAAAAAATTAGCCCGTCCCAACGCAAATTTTTTTCCCCCGAATCATACAAAAAAAGAAAATATTAAAAATTAGCCCCGCCATAACGCATCGCCAAAAAAAAAACCCCCGAAACGTAAAAAAAATTATTCGGGAAAAAATTAGCCCCGCCGCAACGCGCGGGTTCTTTTGCTTGTTTTTCACACATTTCTTCTACAACCATCAATTTATATACTAAAAAAACAATGTCTTTCAAAACTCTAAAAAACAAAACACCCAAATCACGACGTCAATAAAACGTTCCAACAAATATCGACCATAACTTTATGTTACACGACATATCTCCACCGATTAAGTTTTAATTTTTATTGTAATGTTTTTAATTTATTTTTATTATTATTGTAATTTACTTAAACCGGCCCTTACAGCAGACATTTGTATTTCAAAAGTATAAAATTACTACGAACAAGTTTTCTTTTATACCATTATCTCTCAATGAAAGTGTTATTTGAAAATTCATACAGTGTCATTAAAAGGAAACACAAGGTGATAAAGAAAATACTTATATACAATAAATTCACATGCTAGGAGACGGTCTGATAAAATGTCTGGTTTATAGTCTACCTACATTTGTTATCTTTCACTAAACCAGATTAATTCTTCCAATGAACGGTATCTCATTTGGAAGTTTTGGGGAGTGCACTTACTTAACTTGAGCACTTGTATTGCTTGGCCTATGGGAACGGCCTCAGACCCCAGGTCAGGGTGTGCACACCATAAACCCATGTCATCAAAACATCTAACTTCTTTTTCGTTTGAATTAATTGTTTAGCAGCAGATCCACGCAGTAATCAACTCTTTCTTTCCAGGATAAGTCCCAAACCCAAAAAATAACGCACCAACCCAGGATCGACTTTGGGTCAACTCTGTTTATCACCATTCGTCACAAGCAATCTCTAATTGCAACCACGCCAAAACTATATACAATCCCCGATTCTTTTACTTGCTTTCCAGTTGTTAATACTCAGGGGACATGTAGCCTAGAGTTCCGGCTAATCCAGTTGTTTGCAAACCTAGATGTTGGTCCATGAATCGAGCCAATCCAAAGTCTCCAAGCTTTGCGTTAAATTCTGAATCAAGCATGATGTTGCTCGCTTTGATATCCCGGTGCACCACACATGGTTCACACTCTTCATGGAGATAGTGCAACGCAGAAGCTAATCCCATGGCAATCTTATACCGCACACCCCATTCAAGAGAACTTTTTTTGTCAAAGAGGTAATAGTCAAGGCTGGCTTTTGGCAAAAACTCGTAGACAAGCAAGAATTGTGCTCGATCATGGCACCAACCGATGAGTTGTACCAAGTTTTTGTGCCTTAAACTGCTAATGATCTTCACTTCGGTGATGTACTCTTTTTTTCCTTGCTTTGAACCTTGTGAAATTTTCTTTACAGCTACCACGATCCCTTCACGTGATAAATAGCCCTTATAGACACAGCCGAATCCCCCCTCGCCCAACTTCAAGTCATCAGAAAAGTTGTTTGTAGCCAAAGCAAGATCTCTAAAAGAAAATCTTTTAGGTCCTGCTACTCTTTCAAGATCATTGTCAGTCACCGATGTCAATGGAATTGTGTCTAGCAATTTCGGCATAGATTTTTTTTGTATCTTCCAATATATAGCATATGCTACTATGCCGGCTATAATTACAACACCAAGAGAAGCTGCTACTAAGGCTGGTAGTTTGAATTTGTTTGAATTATCTTCCCTTTTTTGAGTGGCATCCCTTTTTTGAATGGCATTCAAGCTTGAACTGAACTCCCAGTATTGAAGGATATGTCTCTCCGTATTTGCACCGGTAGTACCCGAAAATCCCATCGTTACCCACTCGGGAAGAACTTTCCGTAGATCAACATTATACGAAAGACTGCTATTTTCATGAGATTCAGCCCCATAGCGCCAAGACAAGCTCAAAAATTGGGTAGTAGCGTTATAAGAAACCCAAGCATCGGCAGAATGCCCGCTGTGCAAACTAGTATTCCAAGCTGTATCATTTCTTGAACGTACTGAGTTAACGTTTATACCCACGTGAGGACCGTATTGAGGATCCAATGGGTTTACAAAAGAATCAAACTCAACAAAAAGCATTTGGTTTTGGTCGGAGTCAAAGTTAGTTGAGTTGAACAGACCTAAGAAGCCACCGGCTGAGTTGGGGGGGATTTGGAATCCAACCGGAGCAAGAAAGAAAGAAAAACAATCTCCAACGGGGTATCGACCTTCTGTATCAACAATGAAAGTGAAATGACTAGTGAAATCTGAGAGCATCCCAGATTTTATGTCCCATATCTGGACCGGATCAGCATATTTGGCATGGCCAACCATCGATGACAAAACCGGGTTGAGCTGTATGACACCAAAAGAAGGTTTGGCATCACCTGAATACGCTATATTTTTTGTATCATTAGAAAAACTAGTGAATTCAAAATATGTTGATTCGGACAAAGGCAAGAAGAATACGGAACAAGAAATAGAAAGAATGATAAAAACAGTTTCACGTTGTGCAGACGAGGAATCCATGAGAATGATACAAGCTATTTTGGAAATGTATACTAAGAATTATGAAGTCAGAAAAACAAACATTCTTAGTTCGCATTCGCTCATGTTGTAGAAAAAAAAAAAACTCTTAGCAGTCATATATAAAGAAATATACATTGTTAGCCGTCCAAATAAAAAGTATAAAATTATAGTGAAGAACGGAGTATATCAATATCTATGTATATATATGCCAATGTTACTAACGGAAATGCTCACTAGAGTCTTTTGGGCATTGTTAACAATCCGACTTTCGAAAACAACTTTAATTTATATAATGCCCTAAAAATGATATACTCAAAGTGTTTTTCTAACCCAAAGTGATAAGTTTTTCCTTCTTTTATAGAAGTAGTTGTGTCTTATTATGTTACCTTTACTGCATATGTAACGGGATGAGATTTGGATTTCACTTACATCCTTTGTAGTTAAACGTTTTTTTTGAGTAATCTATATATCAAATGTAACAACCTTTTAACAAAAAAAAAAAAAAACTTTTTGTTATAACGGAATATACTTTGTAAATGGCTCAAACGTAACAAATATTTTGGATGTCTTTTCGTACTATTGTTACATTGTAATTGACTTGGTTTGAGCAAATCCTCAAGTTATGATAAAAAGCCATTAATCTAAAGAAGCTCTAACAACCCTAAACTATTATCAGCCATTGAAATCAATCAATTAGATACTATTTGATGACATTGTCAATGTTAATCATTTACGAGCAATAATAGGTTCACAAAAAGATCACAAAACAATATTTATACAATAATTTGGCAACTAAATGTGGAGGTAAAAAGAGGTTATGATGCAATATGATTTGATCACAACGCATAAAAAGTAATTGTGTAAATATTATATTCTAAACTCCGTGTAGATGTAGCATTTCTTCTTTTAAATTAAAACATAAGTTTTATGATAGAATCATTTTGTAATTTTCTCAAACTTTCCACACAATTTAATGAACTAAATCACACCAATACACAATTTACACACTTGGATCGTCCACACATCAATTTTACAACAACAACAGCTAAATATATGTAATGGAAAGATTTTGACTTAGAAGGAAGAGAGAGATCCCTTGATAACAATTTGTATATAAAAAAACCGATGTTCTTCTCTTGCACTTGATTAGAAGAAGAAGAAGAAAAAGAAGAAGAAGAAGAAGAAGAAGAAGAAGAGAGAAAGAATTAATCACTTGAAACAAGATCAAGGTATGTTAGTGATCAAGATATTGTTTTTATAAAAAATATGCAGAAAGAGAAAAATGGATTCTGAGAAAATTCGTGGCAAGATGTTGTGTTTTTCAGATGGGGTGGCCTAGTATTTATAGGGGACAAAAAATGACCATTTCTGGTGGCGGTCCTGGCGGTCCCTTATATATAAGGGGACCGCCAAGCCTAAAAGGGTGCGCCACTAGACCCCACTCCCTTTTTTGTCATTTTGTGGTGAAGGTTGTATCTGTTATAGAACCTTCTATTTGGAGAGAACAATATTGGAATTTCAATTTTTATGTTTTTAATAAAACATATTCTTTTAATGAATTAAATATTTTGTTTTTATATTTATAAAAAACAAATTATTGTAAGAAATGTAAGGTTTACGGCAAATATTACCTTGATCACTCATCATGTTTAATGATTTTTTTTATCCATACCTTAAGTGATTAATCTTAGAAATAAAATTTATGAATTAGGTAATTTATAAACGTTAATTTTATCTGTAAACGTTTCACATTTTGTATTTACATAACATTTGAGAGGTCGAAAAAATATAAATAACATTTTTTAGACGATTTTTATTAACAATCACCCCCTTTTTTGGTGATGACAAAACATAAACTCATTTAGTATAAAAAATAAGAAGTTATAAATTATTTAATAGAGTTTTAATTCTATTTCTCTCCCTTATTGGTCAAACTCTAAAAAGTTGAAGCTTAATCGTATTAAGAGAAAGAAATCGACGATAAAATACTCCCCCTTGATGTAAGCTCCTCCTTGTTCGGGGCACCAAGGATCGATCTTACAATAATTTGTTTGCTACAAAACAAGGTTAGAAATACACTGCAAGACAATATTCTTCTCAAGTATAACACATCGTATTTAACTAACAAAAGAAGATTTTTCATTCCACCAACAAAAAATCATACATTACACAACCAACTAATACATTCATGCAAATAAAACTGAAACTATACAAGATAAAGATACATAATACTACAGTAAGTCCTTAAATGAATCATGATTCTTAGAGAATGACTTTTGTAAAACAAAATGTCTGTGGATTTTCATTATTAAACCAGTTCAAAAGGTCTATGGTGGAAGGTGAATAAATGGGTTGTTAATGCGATAGTTTAGAAGATACTCAAGATGACAAACATAATGTTTCATTTCATCTCGAAGGTTCAAGTAGAGGTTACTGTTGTGGAAACAACGAAATACAATTGATTCCAGTGATAGTCATGGTAGTTTTGTAGTAGAGTGATGCCCCATGATAGGCGGTTGAGTGGTTGTAAGTGATTGGAAGGTTGGACTTGAAGGATTTTCAAGAGGTGTGAAGGTGAATAATGAAGATAGTGATATCCAAAGAAGGAAGGCTTTTGAAGTGGTTGAGGGTTTAAAGGTCTAGGAGGGACATCTAAGATGTTCTCAAGCAGAAAGGTTCAAATTGAGTAGAGGTTTATTCAAGCGAAGGAAGAAGGTAAAATTAGAAGTTTGATTGAAAAGAAGAAGATGTCTTTTTGCTTGGCTTGAGGAGTTTGATTTGTGGATGGAGTTTTTTGATGGTTGCATTGGAGGAGTTGGAGATGAAGAATTGGTGGTCGGAGAAGGTGTATGGTGACTCTTCATCACTAGAGATGTTGACAAATAGTTGTCTAGAGGGATTTAAGGTTAATTTATTTTCTTGGAAGGGATGAAGAAGAAGCATTTTTGGAATTCAGGAAGATTTTGGTTGAGGAAGATGAAGATGTATAAAAAAGAATAAGAAGAGTTCATGATTTAAGGTGGAAGAGGTAGATTCAAGAGGTAAGGCATGGGGTTTGAAGCTTTATATTCCAATTTTTTTTTATCCAAAAGCAGATTTTAGCTAGGCCTAGATGGGATAGTAGTCAACTACACAGAAAATCAGTTGGTCACAGTAGAAGAATCCGTGACCCCTGATGGCGGTCCTTTAAATATCTGGCGGTCCCAAATTTTTTTTAATTGGGGGGCACCCAGTATTAAGGAACCATTTTCTGGAGACCAGAAAATTTCTAGATTTTTCCTGAAAACCAAATAAAACCTTCTCTTATTTTTGTATTCAAGTTCCATTTCATCATGATCAGCAAAACATAATAATCAATCATATAGGACTAAGCATCCTAAGTTCAATCTAGAATGCACATATATATGGGGCAAGTTGACAATATCATAAGCAGCATCATTATTTTTAATTATAATAAGAAATTTATAAGTGCATGCACGCATTGTGTTAGGATGATGAAAATTGAAAGATCATCCAGGCAAGCCTAAGTTGCCCATACTACGTACTAAATTACTATTAAGTAGCATAAGTTCAAACACCTAATCATAATAGGTTAGTAAATAATATAGATAATAATGTCATAAAGCAATTTCCCTCATTGCTCACTTCCCATATGTATTTCTCCATTAACTTTCTAAGACTTTTGCCGATTGACCTTACTCCACCACGATAGCTCCTCTCTTAATACCCAGGACGTTGAGATTTGTCTTTTGTGCAGTGTAAAATGTTCAAGTAAGGGTCAATGTTAGGTGGATTTTGAAAGACCTGAGGAACTTTATTGGTTAGGGAATTGACATAACGAATGGGGGAAGGAGTGCTTTCACGCGAGGTCTCTTCGTCATTCCCATCGTCATCATCATCGTTGAGATGAGATGAGGATGGTTGATCAAAGGCGGAAGATGAAGAAGTGGATTGACGACCTCTTCCCTCGGCCACGATCCCGGCGTGGTTTTTCGCTCTATTGAGGCGGCAAAGAGAGTCATGACACGATCGTACAAGATATAGGGACTCATTCTTTCAACCGGGATATTAACTAATGATGAAATCAAACAAGTGGGTTAATAGCATACCATAAGGTAGAATCAACCTAGCTTGCTTGGTAACCTACTCCATTCATTTTGCCATGATGTAGGCAATATTGAATTTTTCGGAGTTTGCAACGCAATAAAGCATATAACAAAGACATGCAGGGACGTGATCCCGATTACCCCCAAACAGAAAACATTTTCCCTGAAATAATTTCTTCCAAAGGTTTCAAAGTTGACACAATTTCACGAGTGAGAATTTGATAATCTTGAACCCTAACTTCTTCTTATAACGTATGCCGATGACTTTTGCCCTTCTCTATCTTCTCGAACATACATAGATATCATCTAGGAGAAGGAAGGTTGGATTGACATATAGGGCCTCCAAAGGGGCACCAAAATACCAACTCATCAAGTGACCACGGTCACTAATGACACAGCACCCTCACAAGGATTCTTAGGATTTGAGCATAGGTCTTCAAGACAAAGAAAAGTATAGGTTTTGAATGACAAATTCAACAAACTTGACCCTTAGTCAGAATAAACTCAACGCTTACTGACTGTAAAACTCCAAGAATAAACGAGGACAAAACTTGTTCATTGGTTTCCAGAAACACTTCAAACCTCGACAAAAATGAAACAAATACCGAACAAATCTAAGATCCGCAAAGTTATCAAAAACCCAACCGACCCTCTAATGGTAAAGTTCTTTCAGATGTTCTTAGTTTTTCCTAATTATTGGAGAACGAAATTCATGTGAAATTTGAGGAAATTAACTGTCAATGTGTTTTTGTAATCTTTCGAATTATTTGCGAGGCATTTGTCACATAGAATAAAGATAACAAATCACATTTTAATTGTATTTTACTAGTAGTAATGTCTTGATTTCTTGCCCAGTGTGTGCCGATATGCAACAAATTTGGAGTAACGATTAACTCAACCTAAAAATAAAATCCTAAGAGTTAATCCAAACGCTCCTTAGTTTGATTTTGCTCAACCAAACAAGTCGAAAATACATATTAATTTATGTTAATCCAAAAATTGTTCATGAGGGCATTATCATGTATTTGAAAACGTTTTTAGGTTGTATTGACAATGCATAACAACAATTTTATGATGTTCCTAACGTGAGTGGTTTGAAAATAAAATTGGGGTTTTGGTTCGAAATCAATTTTTCAACAAGTTCACTAATGTATGCAAATCCTATATCTACGGGAAGCATATTAGTTATTATACCATTTGTAAAACCTAGTACTCTTAATATATACAAAATCGAAAGAACAATCAAAAATCCCCAATTTTAATTTATTGGTGTTCATCAGACCCTAGACTCAAATTGAAAGAAAATAAATGAAATGACTTACAATTTGATGATCTTTGTTGATATTAAGGATGAATTAATTAGTGTTTGATTTGAACTACAAATGAAGTTTTCTAATGATAGATTTGAGTTTTTTGGTATGTATTGTAGGGTCGTGTTCGTCGCACCCGCAAGTAAGGGCGTGTTTGTTTTATAATGTTTTGAGCAAAATTTTGGTAAGTGACCCAAAATATGGTCTCTGATTGGCGGTCCCCATACTCCTGCGGTCCAAATATATTGGGGGGCCGCCTATATGGGGGCCGCCCTCAGGCAGTAATTTTGAACTTATTTTTGACAAAAAATTCACGAAGAGGAATGATAATTTAATTTGCATTTCATGAATTAAACATGCTTAAAGTACTTCGGATGAAGTTTTTTAAGTTGTCACGTAGACACGGAATGAGAACACGGACTAGAATTGAAACAGAAGACAGAGAAGCGTACTTAATATGATTGTATGGAATGTTGTTCCATCATCCTAAACCAAGACTTAGATAGATCGACGATTCACGTTTAAAAGGGTTTAGTGAGTAATGTCGGCAATTGTGTGATCCACCGACGATACTTTTTCGATTGAACATGTCCTTTTTGGACATTAACACGGAGAAAGCTGGAGGACGAATTTCGATGTGTTTGGTACAGAAATGTTGCACCGGGTTTTTGCTAATCACATCGCGCCTTTGTTGTCGCACATGATGGGAACAGCGTCGAGTCGAACTCATAGTCGATATGAGCATGTTTCAGCCATAGTGGCTTTTTGACCCTGCTTTCCGGCGCTTACGTAATTCGGCTCGAAGTGATATAGCAAGAGTGGTTAGTTTCGTCAGAACCAAATGTCCAAGAAAAATCCTATGAACCGTACAAAATGACCAACTATGCTCTTCGTCAACATAATCTCCCGCATGATCAAGGCGACATATACTACAGTTTATCAATGCTGGTTCCCCTTATGAATACCATAATCCTAAGTACGTAGTGCCTTTAATGTATCGGAAGATATGCTTAACCGCTTCAAGGTAAGAGGTTTTGGGAGCCTCTTGGAAGCGGGCACAAAGGCAGACACTAAACATGATATCGGCCTACTTGCCGTTAGGTATAATAGACTACCTATCATTCCTCTGATACTTGGTACTATCTACCGAACTCACACTCTTCGTCTTCGTGAGTTTAGTATCTGAGGGACATGGGGGTTTTCATTGGTTTGAGAGTCTTCTAGACCAAATTTCTTAAGCATTTCTTTAAAGTTACTTAGATTGATTAAAGACATACCGGGCTTCCATTTGTTTAATTTGCAATCCAAGGAAGAAGATTAAGTTCACCCTCAATGCTCATCTCAAACTCGTACATGCATGTATTTTGGCTAATCATCACACATGTCTTGACAAGTCCGTAACCGAATATAATGACATCGACATAATATTTGAACAATGATGAGATTTGAACATTTTTCTTAGGAAAAAGAGTGATTAGTCTACCAATTCCCATTTTATATTCAAGTTTAATAAGAAAAGCTTTAATCATCATACCAAGCTTTGGGTGCGTTTTTAAGACCATATAAAGCATTCTTTATTTATAAACATGATCTGGTTTTTCGAAATCAATGAATCCCCGAAGGTGGTGCCACTATACCTCCTCATTGATAAAACCGTTTTAGGAATGCACTTTTTTACATCCATTGTTGAATAAATTTAAAATCTAAAGGCGCCCGCATAAGCTAATAATATTCTAATTGACTCAAGTCTAGAAACCGAAGCATAAGTTTCATCATAATCGATGCCTTCTTGTTGGTTGTAGCCTTGAGCAACTAATCTAGCCTTATTTAGAGAAACAACACCGTTCTCGTCTAACTTATTTCTAAACACCCACTTAGTTTCCTAGAATTGTCATATGCTTGTTTGTGGAACAACTCTCAAACGACGATACAAATGAATTTGATTAATTCTTCTGATGGCCACTACCCAACATTCATCTCTAAGCTTCATTCACATTAACTAGGTTCTAGGTAAAGAATTAAAACAATAAAAGTATACTTTGGTTTGGGCGTGTGATCTAAAGGGTACGTGGTTTGAAGGTTTCCTATGACATTTTCTAGGGGATGGTTCCTAGATTCCATAATAATGACTATTTTATCAATCACTAAAAGTTCCCATTGTCAACAACATTTTTTGGTATTTCTTTTTGATTTCCCCTAATAGCTTCTTCTTCCTCTAAGTCAATTGTTCCACCAAGGTGATGTCTAGAGGGTGGAGGAGTTTTATCGAATGTCACGTTGAGTGATTCTTCGATTTTCCTAGTGTGTTTATTAAGAATGATATAGGCTTTACTATTTTGGGAGTAACCTAGAAAGACACCTTCATATGACTTTGGGTCAAACTTGGTAAGGTAGTCTTTAGTGTTTAAAATGAAGCACTTGCTTCCAAACACTCTAAAATAGTCAAGAGTAGGTTTCCTACCTCTCAAGATTTCATAAGGTGTTTTTCCTAGATGGTTCTAATTAGGATACGGTTGAGAAATATATGTTAAGTATCTACGGCGTTACACCAAAACTTTGTGGTAACGATTGCTCGTTCAACTGTGTTCTACTCATTTCCTTTGAAGTGACCCAGTTTTTACCCCTTTCACCCCGCCATGTTGATTGAAGGAGTGAGCGTGAAAGCCGAAAAAGTTGTGAGGAATACATTGGCATTACAAAAACTCACCCAAATAGCACCTCATTATCAAATTCTCTACCGTGGTCGGTTCTTATTGACACTATTGTACATCCTAATTGATTTTGGATTTTCTACAAACTATTTTCGAATTGATCGAAAGCTTCGGTTTTATCCTTAAGAAATCTAGTCCAAGTATACCTAGAGTAGTCATCTACTATGACTAGGGTGTAACGATTTCCTCCGTAGCTCCGTACGGCGGATGGACCAAAAAGATCATATGGAGAAGTTCTAAGCATTTAGTCGTTGAGACTACAATCTTTTTCTTTTGCGAGCGTGAGCTTGTTTTCTAATTTTGCAAGCATCACAAAAATGTTGATCAAACTTAAGCTTAGGTAGGTTCCTAACTAATTCCTTAGAAGCTAACGATTGAATGAGACGCATATTTGCGTGACCTAATCTCCTATGCCACAAAGTGGAATTATCATCAATCGTTGCTAGACAAATTTGATACTTAGGCTTATTTCCTAATTTCATCACATATAAGCCTTTCTTCCTAATACCTCTACCTATCACTTTACCGTCCTTAGTGATTTCACTATCATGTTCAGAAAAAGTTTACCTATACTTTATTATTACTATTTGTCCTATACTTAGCAAGTTGAATCCTAGATTATCAAGATGTTTTACATTATCTATATTAAGAGAGTCATTAGAAATCATACCTTTGCCAATGATGTTACCGCGAAGATTACTACCAAAAATAACGTTACACTCCATTGTATCTTGTAATGGAAAGGCTTTCGGTTGCCCGCAATTTTGGAACATCCGCGATCCTAGCCCTTCGTCGGGCTTCCAAATCGACTCCAAGGCATATCAAAATGTTTTTATATAGACAATAACTCAAACATTTGGTCCCCAATATCTCATGGGGTCCTAAGTTTTTAGTGTCCAAACATCCCTTGCATTTGAGCAATTGTTTGGGATTGTGAGAATGAAGACCCATTTCCCATGGCATGTAACCTTGATGTGGAAAGTTTTTCCCAGTTACGGAAAATCATGGGTTTGTTATTGTCGACCACATGTCTTTTAGGTTGTGGTGGTATTTTAGGACGAGATAATTATTATGACTATTCTAGAGGTGAAGTTTTAGATCTCTAATAAGTGTTGAAAATCCAACTTCGAGTTTTGCCAATAGGCTTATAATAATTGTCTTAACTTCAGTGATCACTACAACGGGAACTTTGACCTTTCTTTACATTATGTGTTTTTGGTCTAGGACCCAAAATAATTTTTTTGAAAAGCACCGTTTGTCTCAAATCCAGATGTAACTTGGGGCGGTCCCATATTATTTTGGGGGCCCGCCCTATATTATGGACCTCCATCCAACACGTCCTTTTTTCTGAGCTTTACACAAATTTTTATTTCCTTATTCCACTAGATGAATTGCCGTAAAATGAATTAAACCATAAACCTAATTTATCACCAGAAGGGTTTTTGATTACTTAACATTTCATTCAAGCAATGTGTACTCTTTTCAAATTTGTTTAATCTAGTAGATTCTTCTTAAGCTTTTTATTTTCCAATTTTAAGTGTATGACACTTTGCACCATCGAGATCAACTCCCTTGATTTCCGCGAGTGTGGGATAATCTAGCTTTTAATTTCGTCTAAGCACATTTTTCTAATAATTTCTAAATAGCTTATTAACCTTTTTGTTCTAAGTGAGTACTTAAACTCATTTTGCACAATTTAAATATTCATTTCTAAAGCTAAAACACAATTAATGAGTTTTCATCAACTAAATGTAAGAAGATTCGGAAACCTACCCTCATTTGGTGCTTGAGCTACAAGACCTTACTCGTCTTGGATCTTTTCATCATCTTCTTCCCCGGCTATCGCACCAAGACCCTCTAACAAATGCTCTTTGGTTTTTGTCTCTCGGTGGCTTTGGACATTATCCAATAAGATGATTTGGATCTCCACATCTAAAGCACTTCCTTTTACTTTTGTCCATGTTTGTCGTCGTCGGCTTCTTTGAAAAGGTCTTTTTTGTCGTTCCGAGGTTGTCCTCACGAATCTACCCTCTTCTCTTAAAACTTCTTGAAGTCTCTTACAGCCATGGCGTACTCCTTCGTCTTCACACCAGAAGTCGAACACATCTTCATCACTAGATTTCTTTCTTAGCCTTTAGAAAGCAAGAATTTCCTTTCAACTTTTGCTTTGACTATTCAGATCTTTCTGATGATTATCTCATGGAGCTTGAGTTTCCAATGACTCATCAAGAATAGTGATTTAAGTCTTTGACCTCTTCAATCGCCGTGACCTTGCCTCTCATTTAAGGATGTAAGAGCCCCTAAGAAATTTCCTTACGTAGTACTTAACTAGAGTAATCTCATCAAGAGCTTTTAAGACTAGTAATTAAAAAGTATTAAATCTAGACAAAAGCACTATCAAGATTCGTCTTTTAAATGAACGAATTGTTTAATAGTGTTAAACCACAAAAGGTCAATCTTGTTATTTTTGACTTGGCTATTACCTTGAGGGTGATTAACAAAGTTTTCAAATTTCTTTTGCCGTATTACACATGAAAATTCTTTCATATTCTTTTTTTGGCAAAACATTGTAAATAACCATTTTGGCTTCATTATTTTTCGCAAGCCTTCTTTTAAGATCATCAATTTGTTTTTCAAAAGGGACAACCTCATCAAGTTTAGTTTCCGGATTTTGAATAATGGGTTGAAAATCACCATTGGTAACATATGTCTCGAATCTATTTTTCCAATAAATAAAACTATCGCTTTCAAAAAGTGGTGGTCTTTGCATAGATTGCCCTTCTAGATATTTGTCAGAATCCATAGATCGATCCAAGCTTTAAAATACAATATATTTTAAAAATCTTGAGTGACCTTGCTCCTGATACCAATTGTGGAAACTAGAAGGGGGGGGGGGGGGGTTGAATAGTTTACAGGTTAATTGACCGGTTTAAAATTATTTGCTTATAAAATGGTTTGATTCGAGTTATATGTCAATCAATCAACAATATGAATCACAACAAAAACTATCTAATGTAATGAACTAAATGAAAAATAATAATATAAAGGGATAAGGAAAACAAACGATCAACCAAGACACTAGATTTATATGGATTCGGCAACGAAGCACCTCCCCCTCTATCGTTCCTCACTTACTCCCCGAGTACTCCACCGAGATTTCACTATGTTCAACAAGCTCTCTTTAGGCGAGAAAACCGTTACACGTCGCTTATACCAATTTCCGACACTAAGCTAGATGTCGAGTCCTAATCTTAGCTAGAACCAATCAAAGACCTTCACTAATCTTTACACACTCACAAGATAATTATACCCTTGATTGACACACAATCCAAATCACACCATTACACCCTTTACACACAATCCAATTTACACAACAATACTATTATATGTAATGAAGATTTGTGATCTTGCGAAGGAAGAAAGAGATCACTTGATAACAATTCGTGTATAGAAGAATACGATTGTTCTTCTCTTACACTTGATTAGAAGAAGAAAAAGAAGAAGAAGAGGAGGCAGAAAAAACTAACACTTGAAAACAGATCAAGGTATGTTAGTGATCAAGATATGTGTTTTAGAAAGAAAAGAAGAAGAGAGAAAAATGAATCTGAGAAAATTTGTGGCAAGAGGTGTGTGTTCTTTTCAATGGGTTGAACCTAGTATTTATAAGGGAACAAAAAATGACCGGTGCTGGTGGCGGTCCCCGTGGCCTTATATATAAGGTGGCACCAGGCCCAAAAGGGGGCCGCCACTAGACTCCGCTCCAATTTTGTCCTATTTAGTGCTGAATGTTGTATCACTGATTATAGACCCTTCTATTTTTTTTTGGGGGTGGGGTAATTTGGAATTTCAAATTTTATTATGTTATATAATAAAACATATTCTTTTAAGAATAAATATTTTGTTTTTAGATTTTTATAAAAAACACAATTTAAGAAATGTAAGGTTTAAGAAAAAATATTTCTTGATCACTAATCATGTTAAGTAATGATTGTTTATCCATACCTAAGTGATTAATATTAGCAATAAATATTATAGATTAGTACTTTATAAACGAAACGTTTAATTTTATCGTAAACGTTTTCACATTTTGTTATTATCAAAACATTGAGAGGTCAAAAAATATAAATAACGTTTTTAGAAATTATTTGTATTAACAATATTAGCTTTATCGCCTATATAACAGGTTGAGATTTGAAATTCACTCATCTCCTTTGTATTTAAACGTTGTTTGAGTAATCTATGCAGTAAATGTAACAACCTTTTAACAAAAAAAAAAAAAAAACTTTTTGTTATAACGGAATATACATATTAAACGGCTCAAACGTAACAAATATTTTGGATGTCTTTTCGTATTATTACTACACTGTAATTGACTTGGTTTGAGCAAATCCTCAAGTCATGATAAAAAGGCATTAATCTAAAGAAGCTCTAACAATTCTAAACCATTATCAGCCGTTGAATATCAATCTATTAGATACTATTTGATGACATTGTTAATGTTAATCATTTACGAGCAATCATAGGTTCACAAAGAGATCACAAAACAATATTTATACAATGACTTGACAACTGAATATGAAGGTAAGAATCAAGAAAGAGACGTTATAAAAAGTAATTGTATAAAAAGTAATTGTATAAATATTATATTGTAACCTTTGTGTAAATGTAGCATTTGTTCTTTTTAAATTAAATCATAGTAAGTTTTATTATAGAATCATTTTGTAATTTTCTCAAAACATTCCACACAATTTACATCTTTGAAGTTTCTAACCGTTTTTAGACAATTATATTAAATTAATATTCCAAAGCTAGCAAGTTGCAAAAGGTTACAAGACGAAACAAAATTTCAACCAAAATACAAGAAGCCGAATGACCAAATTCTAAGGGATCCCAACGAGCTGCATTGGCAAAAACCTGACAAACAAGTACTAACAAGCAAAGATACAAGAGTTACAGTCACACGGTCCCACATAGAGAAGAAGCAAACCAAACTGAAACATCCCTTTAGCAACAGACAAACTGTTACCTGGAAACAAAAAAAAATTATTTTTACCGCATTCAGGATTGTTAAACAAAAATCAGTCATTAAAGTCACCAAAATACTAGTCGAATTGATTTATAAATCACTTGTACTGTAGTAGTATCAATTTTCCAATTTAGTCGAATTGATTTATAAATGTGCACGGATGTGGAACATTAATAGTAAAGCATTGCCAATCTTGTAGAAAGTCAGTATACTTTCAGTCTTTTTTCTTCCAATATAGTACTTAACTTCCACGCAACAAGATTAGTAGAGTCCATTGGACGGTTAGATGATGGTATTTGTCAAGGTTTTAAGGCGCAATTTACACACTATATCATATATAGTAAATAGACTTGAAATTTCTTGTATCACTCGATTTGTACGTTTTTCCTTATTCACTTTGTCGGTTTCTCTATATTCTAGATCACGCGATTTACTGTGTGTCCTAGGCTCAGTGAAGAGACAGATGTATATTTTCTTCCGGTGTTCTCGGCTCGGAATAAAACACGCTTTGGAGCAATGTTATTGTTTCTATACATGGGTGTAAAGGAGGTCTCGGCTTTGGACTCCACCGCATTCCAATTCCCAATTTCCCTTGGAAGCCCATTGTAAATTCCCAGTTGGCCCGAAAATGGGTTTTAAACCTCTCGAGGTGTTCCGGTTGGCCCGAAAATAGGTTTTAAACCTCAGAAAGAATATAGACCTATTCCCAAAAAGCCTACTGCTAGCTCTAGCGGTAATAAGAAGAAAGGTGTGGTACCTACTATTGAGGTTAGTAATTCTAATCCATTTGAAGTTCTTAATTCGGTCGATAATGATGTGGAGTTAGGTACCAATGGGGGGACTACAAGTTTGGTAAATAACGAGGCTACTTCAAGTGGATCCTCTTTTATGAATGTCGATAATAGTAGTACTAGGACTACTCCTATTATTGATAAAATCAGAAAGTTTGAAGAATTACTTACTAGTGGGAAAGCTACTTTTGTGGATTAAGCTGGTAATCCTTTGAAGAAGGTAGAGTATCCGGATGATTATGATAGTGAAGATGAGGTTGCATCAGTTAATAATGATATGGCTAGTTCTATGGCTTTAGAAATGGTAGGTTTTGGCACTCAAAGTTTGCTGGAACAATGGAGGGATTCGTATGGTAATGGTGACTATGATGAAGACCCATACGATGATGATATGTACGAAGGTCAGGATCTTTCTCAAGAGCTTCAAGCTATATGCGATAATCTGGATATCCGAGTTCGAGGTCGCAAGAAAAATAAATTTATGTTTCTTTTGTTTTGTCATTTTGTGTACCTATTATAACAACCATAAGTCTGCATAACTATGGATAATTCAACAAGTTGGACATAAGACTATTGAGGTCTTGTAGATCTTGCATTTCAAACGAGAATGTGGTGGCTCTCAACTAAACCCATTATAGATGGTCTATTAAAATTAGCAGCAAATGGGGCTAGGTCACATACAAGACACTTTTTATGAGATTCAAGCCGAAAAAGTCGTGAGTATGTAAAAGAAATGTTTTTGGTCAAACAATAGAAACAAACACTATATCAAAACATATAAAACTGCAAATTTATAAGGGTTTTGCTAATGACAACCCTAAAGGTTGTAGTTAAGAGTATTTATTTTATTACAATTGTTTGTAAAAATGAAATTCAACCAATCACAATCCAGTATCACTTGTGTATTCACTAATTCTCAAATTGTCTCTACTTTTTTCGGGATTATCATCCAATTAAAATTCATCCATAGGTTGTATTGTAATAAAAATTATTTGCTTAACGATAACTTTTTAGGGCTGTTATAATTATAGAAATATGCAAATCACTTTCCAACAAAATATTGTGGTAAAAAATTATCTAGACTACACCAAGTCAACTTTTTTTCTACTTCTCGTCATCCGTTATGACGAAATCTATTCAACATTGTCGATGTTCAATTCTTATATATAACAAGCAAAATAATACGCGTGTTGCGACGGGGTATAATTTTTTGCGAATCGATTTTGAACGAATATTGAGTGGGAATGTGCACGCGTGTTGCGACGGGGCTGACTTGTATTTAACACATGTATTTTATTTCACTGAGCATTTCTTTTCAACAACTCGTTCAGAAGCATTGCAATATTAGGCTCGTTTTGTTCGCAATTCGAAAATCTTTCCGTGGATATTTTTTTATCTGAATGAATTGTTAGATATGTGTTAAGTCGTAAATAGATAAAAGTTGAGAGTACGTTTTCTAAATATTTTGTTGTTACCTATTTTGTGCCGGCAATTTTTTTTAATATTGTCTACTTGTATGTTTCACGTTATTATACTCACGCTACAAATATTGACTAAGTAAAAAAAAACAAATGGGCCGGCCCAAACTGAGAGCCCAAAAAACAGCTGAGCCCATGATGCAAATTTTGGCCCATGACACATACGACGTCCTATGTGATCAGTTTTGATATATATAGTAATTATAATAGGGCCTCTTTTACAGTAGCCGCACAGGGCTTTCAAAATTTGCGGAACGACCCTGCATAAAAATGAGGGCTTTGTGCGATAATATACTCTGCACAACTCAAATCCGGCCATGAGTGAA
>BQNB010059419.1:0-26463 GCA_026074375.1 Tanacetum coccineum
ACAACAAAAACAACACCATGAACATCATTATTATAACTCCATACAAAAGGCAGGGCCCAAACCCGCCGGGTCGACCTGACCCGGTACCCACCCGTCCGACCCGGAAACCGCCCTCACACACCCGCCTTGTTTTTTCGACCCGCAACCCGTCCGCCAGACTCGAAAACCCACCCGCAACCCTCCGGTATTTACGAAATAGTCTCTCGGGTATTTACGAAATACCCCTTGCACTAGTGTCAAATTACGAATAATACCCTCATTTTTAAAAAATTTACCAAGTACCCCCTCCCCCCACTAACGGCTGTTAAGTAACGACCATTAGTTTAAATTTTTTTAGAACTTACAAAAATAGTCCTTGGGATCGGTCGTTACTTAACGACCGTTAACTTTTTCTTTTGCAATTTACAAAAATAGCCATTGGTGTTATCGGTCCGTTCGCTATAATAACACTGAAATATCGCAACAACAACGACAATCACCACCGGACCCACTTCAGCCAACCCAAAACGACGCCACTAATCGTCCCACAGCGAAGCGCGGGCCTACCACCTCGTTACAATATGCAAAAGATATAGAGGTACAACAAGTGTTGGGTAGCACTCTAAATTTCAAACACTCTCTGCTAAATTTTTTCTAAATGCAGTCCATTCATTTGAAGTTCTAACAGAATTAATATTGCTTATATCTCCACCTCCTACATCACCAGTTCCCTGATTCCCTCATCATGTTCGTTTTATGTCTCAAATGGATCAATTGGCACTTCTTGTCTTATAAAATTATAGAGATAACATGCCATAATAGTTTTGTTTTTTAAGTCAATAGGATATATGAATTGCCCCTTAGAATTCCTCACCTAGCCTTCAAGATACCAAAACATCTTTCGATAACATTTCTTGCGGAAGAATGTTTCATGTCATATAATTCTTTCGACGTAGTCGGTTGGTGTCCATTGCGCCAATCATTTAAATGGTATCTTTGACCACTATAAGGGGCAAGAAAACTCTCCATTTGTATATCTAGCGTATACCAAATAATAACAAGGTCTTGGAACTTTTAAACCACGTCGCCTGTCAAGGGCATCTCATAGAACTCTACCATTGGCTGTCGACCCCTCCCAACCCGGTAACACAAAGATAAATTTCATATCTTGTGAACAAACCCTTAACACATTTGTGGCAATCTCTCCTTTTCTTGTTCTATATCTAGTCTCATCTTTAAGTGAGACTAGCACTTTGTGTATGTTCCATCTAAAGCTCCTAAGCAATTCAAACATAAATAAAAAGTATAAATGGTTACTAACATATTTAAGTATGATCGTAAGATTAGAAACAAAGTCCAAAAAGTTACACGTACCTTGAACCATTTCAATCGAGGATCGGTAGAGTCCTTGGATATAGGTTGTAGTTTTTTTAAGCATGTGTAAATACAATCTTATCACTACATTGCAAACTCGAGAGAAATACATACTTAATAATTGTTTCTCAAGAACGATAAAAACGACATATCATGACCCGGTTTTTAACATTATGGGCTATGATGTGTAGAAAATGTCTACATTGCTTTCAATCCTCCAAATGTTCCAAGCATGTTACATAACTTAACAAAACACATTCGAGTCATCCTAATTTAGGATATGGACATAGTGTCACTCTTATATAGAGTATCGAATACTTGGTTTAATGATGTATCAACTAACGCAACAACAATTACTGATGGTGGGAAGAGTATAACAGGAATCTTGTGAGAAAGAAGTCTCAACTTTTGTTATCAATTTATTAATCCAAATAAAACTGCCAGACAGTTAAGAACATGGCTTTTTTATATAGCCAAAACTAAAAGACAGTTAAAACAGAAAATAAAAAAAAGCTAATAAACTGAAAATAACCACCCATGATGACAACAATATATAATAGAAAAGTACAACTCACACAGTTATACATCATAAGCTACAATATCAATATCACGTTTTCAATGGAAAAAGGTATGTGTAATTAAGCACATACCAATAAAACAATAAATTGACGAAAGCTAACCAACAAAACATTAATAAATAAGGAAAATTAAACGGCACAAAGAAAAAACGACCTCTAGTTATGGGTATGTGTGGATCTTGATTCTAAAACAAAGTTAATATTTAGAGTAGATTGATTAGATAAGTTAAATGATAAAGATGTAGTTATTTGTTCTTCAAGGTAAAGAGTGATATAGAGAAAAATGTTGATTAGAATGAAGAATAGAAAAAGACAGATCAAAAAGTTAGCGGGGATAAGATTTTATTGAGGTTAATTTGGTCTTTTGTTTTTAATTCTAAGGGAGTTTAAAAATTTTCATCAAGCTGTGGAGGGAATCTTAAATCTTACTCCATAGTGTAGCCAAACATCATTTAGAATTAGAATCTAATTCCAAATCCTACATAATCCATCAACCAAACATGACCTTATGTCATTCGACGTGCAATAAATATGTATACAATATTGTCCTTATGAGTCTTTTAAAATAAACTCATTTAAACCTCATCGTCTAACCGATTGGTTAAAGATTAATCAAATTCCAAGAATATGATTATCTCATTTTGGACATCTTTACATTTATAGTTTTCGAGTCATCCATTAGATCCAAGATCTAACAATGCATCTCCTAAAGTTAGAAGGTTCATTGTGATCTTCTAACTCATAATCCTTAGCATTGATATAAAAACATATCATGAGGAATCCTTGCGGATCTATGAATATGAGTAACATCATTCTAATATTTAACATTTACATGTTTAGCCTCAGTATGACATTCGCTAGTGCATTCAGAAGGTTTATGTATCTTTTTCTTGAAGTAAATCAAGACCGACATCACTCCCACTCACTTCATGTAAAGTGAGACTCCCGCTGCTTTTTGTAAAATGAGACTACTCTGCATTTGTCAAATGTTTTTAAGCTTTTGATTCGTGATTAATAAGTTTATGGGTTCTTTTACTCAATGAGGTACGTTAGTTTTAATTTGTTATCATAAATTAATTGGATGTTGTCTTTTATTATTTACTAATTGTTTGTTGGTGCTCAATATGTAAATAAAGAGTAGTAGTAAATCATACTCCTACATTGCATCGTATAGAATTAAAATATATCACTAAGGTCTGCTTTATTGATCTCCCTGCTTTTCCTATTTGTATTCGTGAGTTGCTATTGATTTTGAGTCTTTTGTAACCGTTGATGTAAATAAAAAAAAAAATTTAATTATCATTTAAACTTGCACGCAGGCTTGTGAATATTTGCCATAAAACATTTTACCCATTGGTACTTGGAGCAACAAAAACGTCCTTATTTAATTCTGATGCAGCATCGCGTCCCACGGATGGCGCCACTTGTTAGTACAAAATTCGTGTCGGGTTTAGTAGTGTCAAAGTCCTTTGTCGGGTCGGGCCTCCAAATGACTTGAATGCTTGATCTTGTACTAGAGCAAGAGAAGTGATGGTTTTCTGCACAATTAAAAGTAAACCGTTAGCCTTACCGCAGGGCGGACCCCGCGATTAAGCTCCGGCGTGAGAGTAAGTACACATGTTTGTCAGAGAATGTCAGAGTATGTGTGTGAGTTAATGATTAGACAGAATGTACCTTTTTGGGGTGTGAAATGACCCCTATTTATAGGTAAGCCTAATACTAGGGTTTCCTAGTATTTCGCTTGTAACTGTTGGTGGTCGGAGTGGGTCCCTTGTCGGGCAAGGGTCCACATGTAATCGTGTCTGCGGACGCGAGTATTCTTCCGCGGCCAGTGTATGTCCGCGGAGGTGCAACGGGTGCGGCTTTGAAGATACTCACGTGCGTCTTTGGAATATCCGGAGCGTGACCCTTGTCAGGCTTAGTAGTCCGGCTATTTGTTGTATTGGGCCTGGGCCCATATATGTATATTATGAACTAAGCCCAGTAAGCTTGGTGCTCATATTATACATCATCACTAACAATCAACACCTCTTCGTATGCTCCAAAAGACAAGACTTAAAAAGTACAATAACAACTTCCTAATTTGATTTCATATTTCCATCTTTAGTATAATTTAAAGTGGTTGTCACCACTCACCAATACTACATTGACTTTATGAATAATACATGAGTAAGAATCATTTAGAGTGGGGGAACGGTTGTGCCAAACCTAGCGGCCTCGTGCCGTTCTCCCTCGAGCCACCACAACCGGCCGGCGCCATTGATTTTCAGAAGACAGCCTACAAACTATTTAGCAAATCATAAGGTTCTACAGAAACGGTTAAGATTAATTTTCAGAAGCAAGATAACTCTTTTAGAGAACAAACCTGTTATGTTATAAGAGGTATCCTTAATCATAACCTATGAGAATTAAAGAATACTATTAGGCAATTAAACATGACCCTAGAAAAGAGTAATATTGTATTTATCTTGTCACCTGATGTTTGATAATGTAATATCATCTCTTTCCCAATTTGCATAGCTTGATGAATCAATGCTAGATGCCCTTGAGATCCTTCCACAATGTAAAAAACGTAAGAAAGACTTGTTGGTTTGTGCTGCTGATCTATTACTTATTTTTTTCTGCATTGGTCTTTCTTTAGTGGTGAAGGTAAGAATGAACCAAACGCACTTTTAAACATTTTCGGTATCACGAACTCAAGAGTTCCAAAATGTTACCTTTTTGTCCTCGCGGTTTTGAACTGTCCGCTTATTTTGTTCAGTTCATTCCTCGCATTATGATACAAAGTGTATCTTTAATACTTGCAACATTCCAAATCGTTTTATTATCAATATATCAGATTTCTTTTAACATCAATAAGAAGTTTGTGGGTCAACCCAACCTATTTGAAAATAACCCGCTTGACTCGTAGCCTAACCCACCCAATTTACCACCTTTAAAATTTACACCAACATACCTGTTCTACCCTGATATCGAAGCATAATGTTCGGCGTCATTTATGGAAAACTTGAATTTAAATCTGTTGCCCCATTGTAGCTTCGTAGAATCTGGAACCAACGTATCGTCAGCAAAAGCATGCCACTTTTCCCCTGAGCTGCTACCAATAACCCAATTGATTTTGCTTGGAGGCTTGCTAAATGATGATGAATCACCCTCATTTCTGGAAATGCTCTTCTTTGGTGAATTATATGCAGCATGGTTCTAATGAAAAAAACAATTAACCATCATAAGCCATAGTATAATAACATTGGCAACTTATAATTCAATTGTGTAAATTCAACCTTTTTAGAACTGGCTAGATTAATAGCATTGGAAATGGGTACATTATTATCTCTAAGTTCTTCTAGTACTGCAGAGAATGGCAAGTACAGGAACATGTGAGAAAAGTAGAGGCGTGTATGTGTAACAATGTATACATGGCAATAGTGCAATGAGATGAATGGCCTGAACAAAAATATTATCCGGGACTAATTTACATTAACTTATATACTAACTTATATCCGGGACTAATCTTTCAGAATACATTTAGTCTAGGATTTGCTACAGAAACTAAAACTATAAGACTGAAAAAAGATTTCATTTTGGTCACAATTTCGTTACTCCGATATTGGTCCTATATATACATTTAAGAACAAATACCATGTGAGTAAAATCAGAGACGACAAACATGAATGGGTAAAATTAAAGTCAAAATAAGCAATCAAAGTACCTCGAGAAACGGAACGTGAATGCCTATTGTCTTCATGTAAATAAATGCGAGCTGCTGTTGTTTGCACTGATGCATACACAAAATGACCACGAATTAGAAACATAGCATATGGCAATCAGGAATTCGGACATATATGATTCGAAATAGGTAATCAAATTACCTCGTATGGCAATACATATAGGCGTATTCTTTTTCTGCAATATGTTGGGATCAGCTCTTAGTTGCGTGTTCACACCTAAAATCACAACAATAAAATAAGTAAACGCTAAATTGGAACCTTAGTAATATTTATCTGACGAAATGTAATTATATATTCATGGCATATTTGTTGAATGTTGGCGATACAGAAAGTTAACAATTATACGAACATAGAGCTCTGACCATAATTATTAACCAAAGACTGTTCTATACTTGTATATACTAAAACGCAAACTCTTAAAATCCCACAATTAATACCTAAAACTAATCATGTAGCTCACATCTGCTAAAAACATACAAACAATGGGTACTAAAATATAAAAGAAAGGCATACCGAAAGAAAGTTTCAAAGCATTCCATAGTAGAAACATGGGCTGTCTTTACTTTGTCGTTGTTTTTGTTTGGATTAGGACTCGAGGTTCTGGTGGATAAAAAGCAAACTTGGCAGCCACTGAGGATGGCATGGCACCTATCTTTGTAGAATGTGTCGGAAGCTAAAGGAGGCAAGACTGCATTTAGAGACACAGTAGGGTTGGTTTGTCTCCCTTGATATCCCTTTCCTGCATTCGTAACTGCTCATTCAAGGAATTAAAACCCAGAACGTTTCATCTTCTCCTTGCATTAACTATGGTACCTACTCACTCCTTGCATGCCCCTGTAAAATCAATCGGATACACTTATGGTTCGATACATTAATGGTTGTTATAAAAGATACTTCCCCAATAAATTAAGGGACTCAATCTTTTATAAAAATAGATTACTAAACTTAGTAAGATGTCTAAGCTTAACAAATTAAGCTTTTTATTTATAAAAGTCCTAAATGCATTATAGATAGTTATTGATGAATTTAACATATTAGTCGGTAATCTAAATCATTAAGTTTTACAAGTCTTTATTCGGTCCACATACATCATTTTGGGTCACTTTATTTAATTTAACTTTGCGAGGTACATAGACATCTAGATACATATTTAGGGCCTCTTTTATTCATCTTCACCATACGCAACTTTCACCAACAAACAAACCTGAAGAAACAGAAGTGAAGATTTGCTCGTATGCATATTCTAACAAAATCAATCCCTCAACATTCCTAACGAAATCAATCCCTCAACATTTTGATCACTTAGGGGGTGTCTGAGTTTGCTTATTGAAAATAGATTATGCGTTTTGAAAACGAATAATATTATCAGTTGTTACAAAACGTGATTCTGAAATGTAGTGTTTAGATTTGATTATGCTGTTTGATATCGCAATAATCTGATAATCAAAATTTTAAGTGTTTGGCAAATCAGATTATTTTATATTTCAACATTTTAAATGACTAAAATTGACATTGCTATATTCTATATAATTATGTAAAGTTGATATATTTTACTGTTTTACTCCGTACCTATCATAACTATTTGACACACTTTTCATTTTATACTTTGCAATTTTAATTTTTGGCAACTCTTTTGAAAAAAAGATATTATTTGGAACGGGCCTTTTAAAAATGCTTAAAAAGTTAAACGTGTAAGCCTATGTATATGTTGGGCTTAAAAGAAAATGGCCTTTAAAGTTATGCTGTCATTAGGTTTGTATAAATTTACTTCTATATTTTAGGGTTTACCAGTTCTACTTTATCTCTTTCAGCAGCTTTCTTATAACAAAAATGTCACTACAAGAAAAACCTTTAATTCAGCAAGTCAACAACCCTGATAAGAGCTCGTACGATCTATTATAAAGTTTTATCTTCTCTTTTGTGTTTTGTTACATGATAATAACAAATTATTTGCAAGGTAAAACTCGTATAGGGCAACTCTGTAATTTAAGCAGAAAAGGAAAATCACGTTTCATGGCAGCAAACGTTATCCTAGGTTCGGAAAGTGAAGGAAAGATTGATGCCTCATTCGAAGATGGCCTTACGTTTTCCCACAGGATACTGAGAGCTATGGAGAGCTGTTTTATGAGCGTATTTTGTTTTTCCTCCCGCGGTCGTATGTGACCTTGCGGTTTCTCTTGTAATTAAAATATCCTGGCTATTAATAAAGTATGGTTCCTATTATGGTGTATACGCTCCGTTGTGACCTGTTTTTGGTTGCGTTACTTTTTAAATGTACCGACTATACAAACAATATTTTTAGATATAATCCGTTATAAATGTTGTTGCTAATCGTTTTTATATCACGTGTGATACTTTTAGTAGGATAGTCCTTGTGAATATTTTGTTGGTAATCTCCCGTTAGCTGGGCTTGCAAACCTCTTATGCACCTGAGCTGATTTTGAGGTTGCTCAATCCTTTATTATACGGGATAATATTTTTGTGGAGCGTGGCTCCTAGCATGCGCGTCTTAACAATTAATATAATTTTGCAAAGTAAAGACAATTTAAAAAATTAAAAACTTGTGGGGGTAGCTAATCCCCACTTTTCATTAAAATTTAACATATTACAAAATGCAAATAAAGATATTGCCCTTCGGAGCCATCGTATGTGCCGGGCAAGTTCTTACAATATAACACTTTTTGAGATTACAAATGTTCCATGTCCTCGGCATTTCATTTCCTTTGCGGTCTTTGAGTTTGTAAGCTCCCTTTCCAAGCGACTCTTTAACTTCGTATGGTCCCTCCCACTTGGGTCCAAGTTTGGCCTTCGTCCCTAGCATGACTTGCTTCATTGCTGCGGTAGACCATATCACCCGGCTTGAAACTTGTTCCGCGGACTCATGGTTTGAAATATTTTCCATCTTTTTCTTGCTCATTGCTTCTTGTATTGCTGTTTTGCTCCTTTCTTCTCTATGAGTCCAAGTTATCCCAGAGCTTCGTTGTTTTTAGCTTCGATCAATCTCCGCGGTGCAAAGTGTTGCATATGCCCGATTTCTGCCTGGTATACGGCATCCTGCCTATTTCAAACGAGAAATGGGGTTTTTCCCCGTTACTTGACTTGATCATTGTACGGTGGGCCCATAGGACATGCGGAAGTTCTTCTATCCAATCCTTGCTTTTTCATCAAGCCTTGCCTTTATTCCTTCTCCTAGACCTTCTATTGCTCTTTTCCAATTTTACTAGGACCGTTTGCGTGCAGGATGTTTCACAGAAGCGAAAGCATTGGCCGATGCAAGCAATTTTTTTCACACCATCTTTGAATGGATTATCACGGAATTGCTTTCCATTGTCTGATATGATCTCCCCCGGTAGGCCAAATCTACAGACAATGTTGTCCTATACAAACTTCTTTACTTGATTGCCGGTGATGGTTGCGACGGACTTTGCCTCAATCCATTTTGAAAATAAATCGATGCAACATTAGGAATTTGACTTTTCCGGTCCGTTCCCGGGAAAGTCCCGCTATGTCTATTCCCTAATTTATAAAACGGCCACAGAGACGTGATGAGGGTCAAGTTTTGCTGCGGATTTCTTAGGACGGGACGGTGTACTTGATAGTCATTGCATTCTCTTATCAAGTTCCTTGCATCCATGTGCATTGTTGGCCAGTAATATCCTGTTTAGATTGCTTTGGCAACTACAGATCTAGGACCGAAATGCATGCTGCACGATCCCTCGTGTATTTCCTTTAGGACATAATTTGCTTGGAGTGGTCCGACGCACCGAAGCCATGGCCCTAAAAAGGACTTCTTGTATAGGGTTCCATTGATCATGGTATACCTGGCCGCTTTCCGCCGTACCGCTCTGGCCTTCTTTTCTTACCTCCGGAAGGATCTCTTGTCAGGTACTCGCGATAGGGTGTCATCCATGGGTATTTTCTTTCTTCTTCTACTATCAAGAATTATCTTAATTCATCTATGGATTTTTTTCCTTTCATTCATCCACGACACATGTTTGTTAAGATGCGCGAAGCTTGTGGCGACGCGATCTTGCGCAGGCATCCGCTATTTTGTTTTCACTTCGTGGTATATGTTTGGATGAAAATTCCTTAAAGCTTTTTGCATGTTTTTACTTTGTTAGTACTGAACAGCTGACTCTTTTGCGATGTACAAGCCGTTAACATTGATTGGCCACAATTTTAGTCAACCTTTGCTTGCAAGTTCGTTTATACCCATTTTTTCCTGCGAGTCCGAGACCAGGCTATTAAGTTGCAGATCTTATCGGGGTCCTCATTGTTAGTGACATCGAATCAAAATCCTCATGGCATATGTAAATTCTTTCCCTTACTCCGTATTTGTTAGTATTAGGCCTGCCCCCGGACCGTCTACGTCATGACGAGCCGACCCGTGATAAACGTCCACTGCTCGTAGTACGTCTGGTTCTGCCATAAGTTCGTCCGGAGACTCCTTCATCCATCTTCCACAATAAAATCTGCGATATTTGGCCTTTGATTGCGGTCCTTGGTCTATATTGGATGTCATATCCTTCTAACTCGAACTTCCACTTCAGCATCCTTCCGGATATTTCTGGACTATGACAACACTGCTTCTCGGTTGATTTGTGTTATTACAACGACCGTTTTTGTGCTTGGAATATCTTTTTTTCAACCGTTTGCTTTGCGCTGAGTAAGGCTAACACCAACTTTTCCATAGGATTATAGTTGACCTCCGGGCCTCGTAAAGTGCGGCTTACAAAATATACTGGTATTTTGCCTGCCTTCTCTGTCCGTCATCAAGACCGGAGCTGATAGCTTACTTTTCTGCAAGCCAAGTATACTGAATAACTCTCTCTTTTTCCCTTGGTGGCGTTATGTTTGGGAAGTTCCCGCAAAAAGTTTTTTCATCTGCTTGAAGCCTCTTCGTCTATGGTTGGGTATTGTTGGTGCTATTGGAGGTGTTGGTGTGTGGAACCGGAGTCCTTATGAAAATCACTCTTTTGTGCATTTTCTCAAAGTTTTTGAAAAGGTAACTGATTTTTTCCGCTGATTTTGACATAACCTGTTTAAAGCTTGCTAAATTTTCCATTTAGCTTCTGCAAACGTCCTTGACGCATTCGGGGAGGGAAGGCTAAGGACTGCGCTCAGCATTTTTCGGACATCTCTCAACAACCCATTGTGCTTCTTTGTAACCAAGAACATTCCTTCCAAGCAATAGAAGGGTGCATTTCTTTGTTCAATTTCATGTTTTATCTGTCGAAGGGTTTTGAATGTTTCTGTATTCCGATGACTTCTTCTTCCGTGCGCTCTTTATAACCAGGTCATACGACTGTATACCTCTAAGAAGTTACGTCCAATCTGCTTTTGAAATGCCTTATCCACCAAGCGTTGATATGTTGATCCGGCATTTTTTAAATCGAACGACATCTTGGAATAGCAAAATATCCCTTAGCTTGTTATGAATGCTGTTTTTTCTTCATCCTCTTTTGCCATCTTAATTTGGGGGACCGACCTTATTATGCATCCAAGAATCAGTTAAAGAATACCCACACGAAGGGACTACTACCACCTTCCCAGTCTATTTCCTTTCCGGGAATGTAAACATAACTTAAGGGCAATTGCGTGTTGTTAAGAAACCTTAAAGTTCTAATCGCACATTCCGCCAAGTTCCGGTCATGCATTGTTTGACCATTACCACCGGTTTGAGAAGCCAACGTATAATGGACCTCCTTCATTATTCCACGTCCACTAACTTTTTTCCACCTCTTCTTGGATACCTTATTTTCTTTCCGGTGACTGTCCTTATTCTTCTTTTGCCCTGAACTGGTGAATACCCTCCCGAATATTCAAGCGTTACCGCGATGTTTTCGTGGGACTCCCGTCATAATCGAGCTGGCTTCCAGGAGCAGATATCCAAGTTTGTTTTGGGAGCAAGGAACATAGTTCTTGAGACCTTTTTCAGATAATGTGGATCCTATGGCAACCGTCTGTTCAGGTTACTACCGTGTTGATGTCTAAATTTTAATTTCTCTTCCAATAACGTTGGTTTGTTGCGGTGAGCTTGGATGTAGTGGTCCGAGATTGCAGTAGCACATTCCCATAGGAATAAACCCAACTACTCTGTAACGTTGCCTCGTGCCGCCTTCAACGGAAATTTCACAACATTCTGTGTGTTGTTGATGTACAACAGCGCGATTTTCCTTAAGCCCGGGCCTGCCAATTATTGCATAAGTTGGGATGGTAACCTTATAAACCTTGAAGTTTCACAAGCGGAGGTGTAGTGTACTTCATCACCTAATTTTTACTACAAGGCTATCTTGCCCACGGCCAAATGGTCCCTCCGCTGAATCCTTAAAGTAAGTGTGCCGGAACCATTTGATACCCTTATCACTTTGCGGAGTTTTTATGAAGCAATGTTCATAACAAGACTTTTGAGATGCTCCACCGTCAATATATACCCTATGCCACTCAAGTGTCCGCCCCATTTCGACTTTTCGACGAATCATTGCTCTCCGTCCCGTCGTCTTCACTCAGAGGTGAGGAAAGACATTGCCGTCTCCTGAGGAAAGCACTGGGAAATCCTGGGGCTTTGGCCACTCTTCCCATTTGGAGTCATCAATAATAGTCAAAGGTTTATCCTTTCCGGAATGCTGCCCCTTTTTTTCGGTGCTTTTGGCATTTCAGTTTTGGGTTAATTCCATGATTGAATTGCACAATTTTTCGCCTTGATCATTTCGTCCTATTTGTTTTCGCACAGCATGCACTCGTTTGTAGTTATGTCCCGTACTTAATGAAATCGCAGTTGTCCCGTATCCGAATGAAATTCGCAGTATTTGTTCGGATCTCTTTTTTCCACAGGAGTTACCATTGGGGGTGGGGCTTTGAACTTTCCTTTTTCCAGAGCAAAAATTTCTTTTGGAGTTTTGGTGAGAAGTGAGAATCTATCCGGCTTACGATCCGGTCTTTGTTTATTTTTGAAGCCTTTCTTGAAATTCGGCTTGTTCCCTCCCTCTGACGGTTTCCATGATGGTGTTTTTCTTTGGCCGTGACTGAGTGCAGCAACTTCCCCTTGTAGGAAAGATGTAGTCATTCTGTACATTTCGTCCATAGATCTCGGAATTCTTTCATATAGACGCTTGATTAATCCAGGGTGGGTTATTCCATGCATAAATCCGGAGATTCTCATGCATTCCGGAGCTCCTTCTACGTCCAGGACTTCTGCCTTATATCTTTCCATGAAGTCTTCCGTAGATTCTCCATCTCTTTGCTTGATGTGATGTATCTCCACCGGATCCTTGATATGCTTTGTTTGCTGAAGGTAATTTTCCCTGAACGCTGTTCTTAGATCTTCATAGCTATCAATCGACTCTTTTGGTAGCTTGTCAAACCAAACTCTGGCATTCCCGGTGAGGGTTGAGTTGAACATATGACACCATGTTGGCATTGCCCAACCTTCTGTTTTTGCGGCTGATTGAAATAACTTTAAGTGATCCTCCGGATCCCCGCTTCCATCGTATGTTTTGACATGACTGGGCATCCTAGTCCTCGGGAGACTAAAATGCCGGATCCGAGGTGTGAAGGGGTTTCTTTCCTCGCATGTCCAAGGCTGGGAGAGATCGTCCTCATAAGTGTTCGATCTCTGTCTTCTTGATTTGGACTTCCAGTGACCCCCTTCACTGTCCTCACTTTCTGAGTATTGGCTAGTCGTACGAGATGGTGTTCGCTTTTGTTGACGCCTTCTTGTTTCAACTTCAGTTCTTTTTGCTTGGGGACTTCGCCGACGACTATCAGAACGTGCGGATGTAGCTGGCTCCTTTCTTCCCAACCTATTAAACACGCCTCCTTCTTTCCGCGGCCGGGGCTGCGGTGAAGGGGATCTGTTCTTCTTGAGTCTTTTGAATACACTGGCGTGCGGTGATGGGCTTCGGGAATACCTGTCTCCGTGCCTTCTTCTAGGTTCTGTTCGGGCGGTTGGTGTCTTGGATTCAGAGTAGTGCGATTCTTCACGACTTCTTATCTTAATTCCGGACTCTTCGCCATAGATCAGTCGTGCTTTTACCGCGTTGAGTTTGTCTTTCTGCTCTTTTTCTTTTTGCATCTTTTCAGCAATGAGCGGCAAAAGTTGATGATAATTTTTGTCGCACATTTCCCTAAGAATCTCGTCAGACATAGGTTCCTCAAGACCCTGGGGACCATTCCTTCCCCCTGTGTTCCTCACGGCGGACGTGGGATTGTTTGTGATTTGTTCGTGAGTGCTCATGGTGAGTTTTTAGGAAAACGTGGTTGCGTAAGCGTCCCACGGATGGCGCCACTTGTTAGTACAAAATTCGTGTTGGGCTTGGTAGCGTGTCAAGTCTCTTGTCGGGTCGGGCCTTCAAGTGACTTGGATACTGGATCTTGTACTAGAGCAAGAGAAGTGATGATTTTCTGCACAATTAAAAGTAAACCGTTAGCCTTACCGTGGGGACGGACCCCACGATTAGACTCCGGCGTGAGAGTAAGTATTCATATTGTCAGAGTATGTGTCAGAGAGAATAAGAATAATTGTGTACCTTTTTGGGATGTATTGTGACTCCTATTTATAGGTGTCTAGTACTAGGGTTTCCTAGTATTCCGGTTACTTTATTAGTGGTCGGAGTGGGTCCCTTGTCGGGCAAAGGTCCACGTATAATCGTGTTTGCGGCCGTGAGTGTTCTTTCGCGGTCAGTGTTTGTCCGCGGAGGCGCACGGGTGCGGCTGAGAAGATACTCGCGTGCGTCTTTGAAATATCCGGAGCATGGCTCTTGTCAGGCTTAGCAGTCCAGTCCAGCTATTTGCTGCATTGGGCCTGGGCCCATATACGTATATTATGAACTAAGCACAGTAAGCTTGGTGCTCATACTATACGTTATCATTAACATTTTCAATACACTATACTAGACTTTTGACTTGTTTGACCCATATTCTTTATAACCAGTTTCCTTGAATTTCCCATTCGACCTAATTTCACGAAATATAAAATCTAAAATTGATCCATTTTCACATGAATGGGTTAAAAATGGGCACCTCTCGACATGATGCTCTCCTAACTTGTACCCTTTGTGAATGACCACTTTCTAACAAACATGTAAAAGGCTTTATTTTTCCATGTTGAAAATTTATATTAATAGCTGAGTGACGTAAAACTTTAACCTTAGGCGCTGAATGTTTAAATAGCTAAAATGTGACCCATTGGAACAATATATTGATAGATTTAATCAATTATATATTTTTCAGCAACTTTAGAAGTCAAGTATATTCAACAAAAAAATCGTCCTTAAACAACCTCACTTGCAAAAGACACAAAGATAAAAAGAATACATCACATTAGTAGTTGCTACAAATGATAACCTTAAGATTTTGAGATTAATGTACATCTATAATTCACTACTTGATGCAGATCCTAAAGCCCAATCATTATTAAGTAGAACGGAAAAAATAATAAAAAAGCTGTAAATCCTAGTGGTGTTTTCATCAAAGGTGTTGTAGGGAAACCTTGTATGAAATTATATTTGTGTATCAGAAAAGTTAAATAACTAGATTCAAATTTTATAAAAGAAACTAAACGATTCTTACAGCGTATGCGAGATTACAAACTAAGCAAACCAAGGCCTGTGTTGGACACCGTTTCTTTAAGGCTTTAATTCGCCCCCTACTAGTGCTTGTAGGTGATTCGCGAACAGCCTCCCAAGAAACAACGGTTCAAGAATACTTAAAGGAAGCGTTCCCTGTGAAATTTTTGTCACAAGGATTATGGATTGGATTATTTGTACGTGAGAAATTGTCAAATGGAAGGAACTATTTATAGGTTTTGTGGTGCCTTTTTCAAAGAGGCATGACTTTTCATTAAAACATGTTACTGTATCTTTCACGAACAGTTGTAACTTGTTAGATAATTTTAAGGGTATGTTTGGTTAGACGTAATAAACTAGTAAAGGAATGTAATCGACAATGTAATGGAATGAAAATAGTAATTGAATGAGTCATTACTGTTTCATTGATATATTTGGTTGCCATGTTAGAATGGAATATAGCATTTTACGTATGTTGTTTGGTATAATGATATTAATGTTGGAAAGGAATGAAATAAATGAAATATGATAAAATATGATTCATGTCGTAATGGAATGAAAAAAAACTAACGGGTGACTATGTAATGAAATTGGTGGTTACAGACGTAATGAAATGAATCAATGAATAAACCATTCCATTACAAAACTCAAAACAAACAAAATAATTTCATTCCACTATAATAATTCATTCAATTCCAGCTTTGATTCATACATACCAAATGCCACCTAAAGGTTGTAACTTTTCCAAAAAGACAACTCTTTATTTTAGGAGTTAGTTAATTATTATGGAATGTTATAATTGTCAACTATTATAACTCTGACTCCAATTTTTTCATTCAATACAAATCCGATTATTTCATATGAAAAATCCTAATTATCACATAGTCAAAGTTTACACCTTTAGAAAAGTCAATATTGCAATTCAATAATTCTAACATTCCCGCACATGAATGAGAAAACTAGACAATACCGCGCATAGCGACGGAAATTCCTAGCGATAAATAGTTGTAGTGATAAGAAAAACTTTAAACCATTTTTTATTTTCGAAACCCGATTAAACCCGTTGGGTTTGAAGTGACCCGGTAAACCCGGTTTTTTTCGAAACCCAATTAAACCCGTTGGGTTTGAAGTGACCCGGTAAACCGGTTTTCAATATATATATATATATTCTCTTAATCATTCCAAATATATATAAAAAAAAATTGTGGAAGACCGAGTTGACCCGGTAATCGTATTGGGCCGGGTCTTTTACCCAAGTGTAAGCCCATACCCAAGCCCATAGAGCTTACAAACACTTGTATATAAACCCCTTTCCAGCCATAGGAAGGGGTTGGTTGCTCTTTTTATCACATTTCATGCTATTGCATTTTCTCTCACTATAAACCTCACTTTCTCTCTCTAGATAATTAGCCAACCCAATCATCCATGCTTGTGTTATGATATCCAATATACTACAATGCATAAACTGGCTCAAACAATGCACAACATATGAAATATCAGGTCTAGTGTTAGTTAGGTAAATAAGTTTACCCATTAACTTTTGATAATCAGTAATATTCTCAAGAACAAGATCACTTTCAGTAGCCTCATTAGAAATAACCACTTTAGACAATAAAAGGAGTAGAAACAGGTTTACAAGCAAGCATGCCATATTCAGATAACAAATCCAAAACATACTTTCTTTGATTAAGACATATACCCTTTTCAATATCAACAACTTCAATTCCAAGAAAATATTTAAGTTTTCCTAAATCTTTAATCATAAACTTAGATTTGAGAAAACCCTTAAATTTTTTAATTTCAGCAACATTGTTACCAGTAATGATAATATAATCCACATATACAAGTAAAGCAAGAAAAACACCCTTATTAGTCTTAGTAAAGAGAGAATAGTCAGACTTGCTTTGACTGAAACCATTTTCAATCAAAGTGGAAGTCAATTTAGCATTCTATTGCCTAGGTGTTTGCTTTAACCCATATAAAGATTTTTTAAGCTTGCATACTTTGTTACCTGAAGGAAAATATCCTTCAGGTGGTCTCATATAAACAAACTCATCTAAATCACCATAAAGAAAAGCATTGTTCACATCAAGCTAAAAAATAAGCCAAGACTGAGAAACAACAATATTCAATAAGCATCTAACAGTCACCATTTTGACTACAGGAGAAAAAGTTTTCTCATAATCAATACCTTCTTTCTGGCCAAAACCTTGAGCCACAAGTCTAACCTTAAATCTATCAATTTCACCACTAGATTAAAACTTAATCTTATAAATCCACTTACTACCAATGGCTTTTCTACCTTTAGGAAGATCTACAATTTCCTAAGTGTCATTCCTAAGTAAAGCATTCATTTCTTGATTCATAGCATCAATCCAATGAGGAACTTTAGAAGCTTCAAAAAAAGACTTAGGCTTAAAAAATTTATTTAGTTGAGTAATAAAGCAATAATTTTCAGAATTAAGCTTGGAATACCTAACATACTTTTCAATCCCATATTTAACCTTTGAATCCACAACAAAATCATTGTAATTTTTAGGAAAAACACTTTGTCTAGAAGACCTTCTTAGATTTTGATTATCCTAAAGAAACAGTATTTGGATTTTGATCCATATTACCCTCAGAAAAAACATTCTCTTCAAGTGTGGTAACCTCCTCATTTTGAGTGGCAAAATTGTTATCACTGCTATCAGCATCATTTCCAGAATTGATTGGAAAATCAGTAGTGACAAAAATTCCACCAGACTCAAAAGAGCTGCTACTAGCACTCTGTGACTTATTATTGTCACAATTCAGATTAGGGTATACTCTCTCATCATCATTGGGTATCTCAGGATATTCAAGGTCAAAAAAGTTTATATGATTAACATCTTAAAAAACATTTTCAGTAACATCTTTTATTTTATCAGAATCCTTAAAAGGAAAAATGTTCTCAAAGAACTTAACATCTCTTTAAAAAACAAACTGTTTCTTATCAAGACTATATAACCTATATCATTTCTTAACACTAGAATACCCAATCAAAACACACTTTTTAGATCTGCTTCAAAAATTACGACTAGAATTAACAAGGGTAGCAAAACACAAACATCCAAAAACTCTTAAATGAGAGAGAGAAGGACATTTTTTATATATCATCTCATAAGGAGATTTTCCATTAAGCACAGAGGAAGGAAGCCTGTTAATAAAATAAGTAGCAGTTAGAATACATTCAGACCACATCCTCAAAGGAATTCCCCTTGAAACATAAGAGATCTAGCAACATTTAAAAGATGTCTATGTTTCCTTTCAACAATGCCATTCTGTTGTGGAGTATATGCACAAGAAGTTTGATGAATAGTACCTTTATCAGCACAAAATTTATTAACATATTGATTAACAAACTCAGTTTCATTATCACTTCTAAAAACTTTGATTTTCTTATTAAACTGATTTTCAATCAGATTATAAAAAACAGTTATAAAGTGTGAAATCTCATCTTTAGATTTAATCAAATATACCCAAATTGCTCTTGTGTAATCATCCACAACAGTTAAAAAATATTTAAACCTTTCAGAACTAGTAACCCTATAAGGCCCCCATAAGTCCAGATGCACAAGTTCTCCCAGAGAACTAGATACATGATCACTCAAAGGAAAAGGTTCTCTAGTTTGCTTAGCTCTCTGACAAACCTCACAACATAAATCCTTGTTAGATTTATCAAAACTTAAAGATTTCTTTAAAACATTCATAACAGGTTCTGCAGGATGACCCAGTCTACAGTGCCAATCATATTGAGATAACAAACATTGAAAACTTAGGTTACTCTTATTAACCCTAGTACCTTGTTCATTATAGTAGTATAACCCTTCACACTGATCACCAGTCCCCAGAACATTTTTCAGATTCAAATCCTGATTCACAAAATAACATTTACTCTCATCAAAAACAACAAAAATCTTGTTCTCTTTTGCCATTTTATGAACAGAAAACAAAGTGACACAATATTCAGGAATCACCATCACATCATACAAAGTTAAACCATTAGATAACTTGAGATTTCCAATCTTAGAGATAAAGGCCTCTGTCCCATTGGGATGACCTACTTTTATCTTAAGATGAGAAATATCAACAACATTATCTAATCCTTTAGCAGTGTAAGTCATATGTTGGTTTACCCCTGAATCAACAATCTTTTCATAATTAACCAATTTTGGTTTAAAATTTGCATTAGAACAGTAAAACTTATGGAAATTTTTATGAAAAATAGAGCTTTGATTCAAATAAGTACCTGCCATATTGGCCTGCACATTCTTTCCAATTTTATTGTCTTTGATAAGAGATAAGAGAGTAGCCATTTGTTCATCTGAAAAACCAAAAGATAAACTTTTCCTAACAGAATTATTATTAGAAACACTTTGTTTCTTAAAATTTTGACCAGTCTTTTTTGTTCTAAAATAAGCATGATATCCAATTATTTTAAAACATCTATCAATAGTAAGCCCATTAAAACCATAATTTTCACACACCAAACCAGAACCCCACTTGGCCTGTTATTATTCAAACCAGAACCCTCACCTTGTCTATTATTATTCACATTATTAGGTCTTGAAGGTCTAGCATTGAAATTCTGATTACTTCTCTGAAAATTTTAGCTATTAGGCACATTAGACACAAAAGCAGAAGCCTGGTTCCTTTGAGAGGAACCAGCTATACTACCAACAGCAACTCTGTGAGACTCCTCACTAGAAATGGTAACATAAGCACTTCTCACATCAGGCAAAGTCTCTCTAGACAAAATAGAGTTTCTAATTTGCATATAAGAATCATCTAAGCCCATAAGAAATTGCATTAATTTCAACAACTGATTATGTTTCTTAAAACCTTCAGAAGCATTACAAACACATTTAGGCAACTCAATCATAGCATCATATTGTTTCCATAAAGCATTCAACTTATGATAATAATCAGCAATAGAAGAGTCATTCTGTTTAAGAGTATTAATTTGATTATGTAAACCAAACATTATTGATCTATCAACCTTGTCACAAGTTTCTTTTAATTCTTCCCAAACATGTTTAGCTCTTTTTGAAATTTTTTTACCCAAGAATAGTTCCTTAGATATAGAATTCAAGATCCAACCCAAAACAATTGCATTCACCCTATCCCACTGTTTACCAAGAACCTTATTTGTATTGGATCTTTTACAAGAACCATCAATAAAACCAATCTTATTCTTTCCTTCTAAAGCCAAGAGCATAGCACATGACCATACTTGATAATTTTCAGTTCCCTTTAGTTTAATTAAAACAACAGTAAGAGCAGTAGTATCATTATGATGCAAGTGTAATGGATCACTAATATCTAATTTACTTATTCTGGTAACAGAATCATGAATATCATCATCATGATCATAATTAATAGGAGAATTATGCTCAGAATTATAAACAGACATGATGACAAACTAGAAAACAAATAGAAAAATAAGACAAACAATCAAGAAAGGAATAAAGAAGTTCCCATGCTTTCACACCACTCAAGGTGGCAGATCAAAGGTAGTCAGACTTAATTACCAAACCGACTATCTTCTTGATTCACTTAGTCAAGAAGGCTAGCATATTAATTAGCACAAACCACACCCAATCACCAAGATCCATAAAACCCTAATTCCTCAAACTAGAGCAAATCAAACACAGAACTTCCAAATCCAATGACTAAGCAATCTTAATCACCAATCAATCAACCAGAGAAAGTAAAATCACCAAGATTCACGAAACCCTAATTTTTTAAAATTAGGATTTTTTGAAATTAACAATAGATCTGTGCAATTAAACCACAAATCTTACAAGAAAACAGTTTAATCAAAAATTGATTGAATATTTTGAGAAATCCTTAAATTTTACAAAACCATAATTATTATTTTTTCCTTTAAAAACGAATTCAGAGCCAACCTTGCTCTGATACCATGAAGAAGTTATGAATCTTATTATAAAAAACAACTCAAATCTCAATTTGAGTAACGAATACAACTCAGAAAATTGATCTCAATCAGAAAACAATCAATCAAACAATCCACCACTGCTACTCAGTTGTGGATCTATTACGGTTTACAATTAACAAGAGAAAGAGAGAGGAGCGTTTTAGAGAGAGATGATATGAAAAGTAAGTGAAACTGAAGAAAATTCAGTTTATATAGCCTTGACCAATCACCGACTTCAATCTTTAAGAACTTCACAAAACTAACCCTTAATCTTTCAAACTCTTGCCATATAGAATCAGAACTTCTTATCAGGTAAAACTAAAAATACAAAAGAACACAATTAGTCCCTGAACTATTTACCAGGGAGAGGATGATATATTTTAACAAGTACTTAGATTTACCCAACAAACATCATATCGTCTTCCACTTTTACCTTATTCTATGTACCAAATTGTTACATACATTTGTCTTGCAACTCGAACATCACATTTATTTTTATCACGATCCACATACAAAACCAAAACAATAAATGATGTAAACAACCTCAAGGTGACGACGAAATCTAATTAATACTTGGGAATAACATATAAATAGGCACTTTAAAGTTTAAACAAAATAAACTTCACATGGATAGATACAAAGAAACGTTTAAGCTATATGGTAATTTAGAACTTGTACTTTATTGATTAAACAAATGGATTATGAGAGTGAGTAAAATACAAGGGTATGTCATTTCTCACTGCAAGAACTAAATTACCAAAAAAGAAACAAAGTCATAAATGTAAAAGATTTGGCAAAATATGAAAAGTTTAGGTAGTTTTTTTCGCCGTGCTATGCACGGCCAAGGAGAGTTAACATTTACATCTTTCACATCATTTATGTCGACCGCAAATAATAGAAAAACTTTGGTTTATAGTAGATAGAATTTAAAATATTGTTAACGTTAAACGCATATATCACAATTGATTTCGAAACCATCATTGTAAAAATTCAGTGCATGTTGGTCAGTTTTTCACAAAACATTTAGGCTAACTATGAGAACACTTTTTAAAAGATTAAAGTAAATAAACAAGTAGAAGTGAAAGGAAAATGCAAATAGGCAGCAAACACATCTTACACGATTCTCTTGAATTTCCCCCCTAAATATTACTTTACAGAAATTTTAACTCACAGTGACACTAAATGTCACGTAGCTACCAACTCAATAACATTATTTCTCTATTTCGTATATATAATAAAAAAATTAACTATCGTTCTTTGATGTGATTTGTTTTCTTTCCACCTAGTAGTTTGACAAATCTTATCAAATAGTTACTCCCATACCACAAAAGCAAGTACGCAACCGGCAACCCTACTACCTATGCTCCCATTGCTTATGCTATTAAGTCACCAACTACCCCGTCATCTCATATCACCAACAACCCCCATTATCTCATATACGACCTATTATATCTTTATTTGCTTAAAACATACCTCTCATTCCTTAAGGATGCGTTTGGTTTGTAAGTGGGTTTAGATTTAGATTTGGATTTAGGAAATGTTTGAAAGTAAATAAGAAGAGAGAAATTTAATTATTATTTTAAGTTTATATATATTATATAAATTAACTAATATAAAATTACATGTTTTTTATTAAAATATGAAGATGGAATAAATTTGCACGTCCAACTTGTGGTTGAGAATCTTTTACGGACTAAAATATTTTATTATCATGCACAGTCAAAACCCACCCAACCACTAGGAATTCAGATTTGGCAATCATGAGGGCGCGTGAGCCCAAAGATGAAGACACCAAACATTTGATTTTGTATGTGTTTCATCCTAAACCTCTCTAAACCCGCATACCAAACGGGCCCTAATTATCAATTTCGATATCATATTAGTATATCATTGAAACTTATTACAAGTATCAAAACGTTTAAAAATAACAATAATCGAAAAGACTAAACATTTCATATAATATTAACATTAACCGAAACATCTATGTAGTTTTTCAACTTCTTTACATATTCAACCTTATACTTCTTCATTCCCAAATACAAAATTAATATAAAGATATCCAAATTTCGCATATATAATTAGCATATAGGAGGTAAATACTTCAACATGTCAAATCGAAACTTCAAAAATTATACTATTAAACTTTGGAATAGTTTAAGAATTCATAGACTATATAAAATGTGTCTTTTACTCATACTTTTACTCAAATAGAATATCTAAAATTATAAAGTATATTGCAGAAAGATGCAATGTAAACATCTTAATTTTTGAGAATTGAAATCACCCACTTGCCACCCTAAATTGGGGTTGTTCTATTTGCACGAAAGATTCTCCTATTTACACTGATATAATATATTAAAATTTATAGCAAGGCTTAAACTTTTATGTAAAACTTACACATCTCAATCAGACATTTTATATTCTTTTTAATACTACTTATATTATATATCGTTAACCATTTTTTACTTATGTACATGACCAACCTAAAATTTTCAATAAAGTGTTGCTCACATATAATAAAGAAAGTTTTTTTCTCCGATAAATGTCTTATTTTTTAATACGGTACCCGAACTAGACTAAACACATTTCGGATTCGATCCGACGGATAACTCGCCAATATAATATGCTTTCGCATGCTGGATTGAAGTAGATACCCGAACTAGACTAAACACGTTTGGGTCCTTAAGTGTAAAACATAAATAAAAATAATAACATTACAAAATTTATCAACAAGAGATAATTGATAATAGCAGGGAATAAACATTAAAAAAGACAAAAGTATTTATCAATAACAATAGTTTATATTTATATTTATCAATAACAAAATAAAAAATAAAAGATAAAAGTCAAAGATAACAACAGAATATATAAATACATATCATCATCTGTATGTATCTATTTCCAACATCACCATCTTAAACCTTCACGCAAATCTAAAACAGCCATCGGAATCACCACCTCACTGCGACCAAAACCCACCTGGTCTTACCACCATCGGAGCCGCCACGCGCAGCAACGACGTCCGGCGACCTCCTGATTATTTTAGTGTTTTTCCGGCGACTTCAAGGCGAGTGGAAAACACTCCCATCTTGCCGGACCTGATCCAAGCAACCCAATCCACCTTCTGAACCTGATCCGAGTATATTTGTTGCGTCAGCCTCCACCACAGCCGGACCGGTGACCGGAAAATTTTTATTTTCCGGCAACAGCTGAGTTTCCCGATTTTATCTGTTATATTGATTTAATATTTTATTATATCCCCGTTTCTCACCCCATTTCTTGTGGTTGGTAATCTGTTACTTTCTTTCATACTTGCTCTGTTTGTAGTGTACCTCCTGTTTGTTTTTGGCCCGCTTTTTTGTGTTGCTCTTTTTGCTTCTTGCTCCTTTGGTGTTGCCTTTGTTTTGCCTTAGGGTAGGATAGAGGCTGTAGGAAGCGATGGTCACTTGAGGTCATGTCCTTCTGGCTTGGGAGGGGTAGTCGGGTGTAGGGAGACTAGGAGATATGATAGATTAGCGGGAACTCGTAGGATTAGGGTGGGTACTTGGAACGTAGGGTCTTTGACCGGAAAGCGTTTGGAGCTTGCCGACGCCTTAGGGAGACATAAGGTTGACATAGCTTGCTTCCAGGAGACTAAGTGGAAGGGGTCTAGTACCAGGGAAGGTAACGGATACAAGCTGTGGTATTCGGGCTCTAGCTCTGGGAGAAACGGGGTATGAGTTATTTTAACCGCGAGACTTAAGGATAATGTCGTGCAAGTGAGCAGGTGCGGCGATAAGATTATGGCGTTATCAGTGGTTATCGAAGGGGAGACCGTTAACGTAATCAGCGCCTACGCTCCGCAGGTGGGCCTTAGCGATGCAATAAAGAAGAAATTTTGGGATGATCTGGACGAGATTGTGAGGGAGTGCCCGACTAACCAACATCTTTTTATCGGGGGCGATTTAAACGGCCATATCGGATCCGCTGCGGATGGATGCGCGGGGGTACATGGAGGTTTTAGCTTTGGAGCTAGGAATGAGGTTTTTTTTATTTTTCAAATTAAGTTAATTAGAATTTAATTTTGATTTTTAATTTAATTTAGCATTTATTTTCTTAATTTTTAGTATTTAGGTTTCCCGATACCTGATTCTGTTCCCCGTATTTTAGTATAGATTTAATTTTAGGATTTCCCTATAACTAATTTTGTTTCCCGTAGTTTTTAAGATCCCCATTTCCTATATCTGTTTCCCGTAGATTAAATTAGGTTTTATTTAATTAATTTTAGTTGTAATTATATCAGTGTTTCCATCATATATTCTCCATCATTCAATTTCTCATCAAACCAGGATTACTTTCAATTGCAGCCTCGTTGGGACATACGACCCGGGAATATCTCTTCCGGAATCTTTTTATAATTGATTCTATCTTGTGTATTTTATCCTTTTGTGGAATTTGACCTTTTGCCTTGGTCAAGGGCATTTGGTTGAGATTTGCATTTGTGTTATTTTATATATATACTATCAGACGAATCAAAGGGCGTGCGATTTTGGAGTTTGCCACCGCACACGACCTAGTAGTAGCGAACTCTTTCTTCAAGAAGAGGGAAACCCACTTAATTACCTTCCAGAGTGGGAGTCACAACACCCAAATTGACTACCTACTAGTACGCAGAGGTGACCTTAGAACGTGCAAGGACTGCAGGGCCTTCCCTAGTGAGGCATACTCATCTCAACATAAGTTGGTAACCTTGGATGTTCTTTTTGAGAGACAACGACACAGGAGGGAGGCGACAGGGAAGGCAAGGATTATGTGGAAAAACTTAAAGGGAGATGTGGTAGAGACTTTTAAAGCTACAATATCAGAGAAACTTTCGGCTTTGGAGGAGGACATGTCCACATGTAGCGCTGAACAGATGTGGAACACCCTTGCCCACACTATCAAAGATGTGGCAAGGGACTCTTTAGGTGTGGTTAGTGAGTCAGCCAGAACTCATTCAGCACATAGGGAATCCTAGTGGTTTAGTGAGGAGGTGCAAACTAAAGTAGTGGCGAAACAATCTAGGTTCAAAGAACTCCTTTCATGCCGCGAGAGCAATCTTGAGGACATAGACTCGGCTAAGGAAAGGTATAAATTAGCCAAAAGAGAAGCGAAAATAGTGGTAGCCCGAGCGAAAGACAAAGCATACGAAGACTTGTATAAGAAACTGGACTCCAAAGAGGGGGCAAATGATATATACAAGATTGCTAAAGCTCGAGAGAGAAGAAGAAGGGATCTAAGAAACGTGAGATATATCAAAG
>BQNB010059420.1:0-37338 GCA_026074375.1 Tanacetum coccineum
AAGCAATAGAAACCAATATATAGTTGCTTAGTACTTAATGGCATAATGTTAATACCTTGTAGGATAAAGAATCGTGGGATTTGAGTACTAAGGAAAAGATTGATGCGGCCGAAATGAAGAAAGAAGAAAGAAATGTATTGTTCAAGGCTGGTATATATCTCAGCTTGAAAGCGGTCTCAGAAGGTAATGTTTTGTTTCTTCGTAGTGGCGAAGATTCCAATTTTAAGGGTTTGTGGTTCTGAGTTGAAGCTGGTTGATAATCACAGGCTGCTAAGTACATTGAATACGATATGAATTTTGATGAGGCGGATAAGAAGAATGTTAGAAATACGAAAAAGTGTCGGTCACTACCAATATAGTTAGTCGTAGCTCGTAGTAAGTTATAAGTTTAAGTTAGAAAGCTAACCGGGCCAATGGCCCATGGATAAGCCTACTAAAGGCCCATGGCCGGCCATAGCATGAGATATATAAACCCTCTCCACACATGAAGAGGGTGTTGGTTGTTCATTTGTCACATTTTCACTAAGCTAATATTATCCTTTTTATTTCTCTCTCTAAGTGTTCAACCAACCACATCTTTCTCTCTCTAAAACTCTAAGTGAATCAATCCATACTTGTATTAAGTTATTCTATAATTGGTATCAAGAGCCATGGGGTGTTTGTGTAGGTTTTGTGTGCGTTTTATATACCCTTTTTAGTCGTGTGTTTGGTTCGAATCCATCAAGAAGTTTTCACTTTTTGAGAGTTTAAAAATCATAAAGCTTTTAACTTTCTTTCTTATTTATCTTAGTTTATACTAGAAGTACATGAAAATCTTTCAAAAACCATAAAAAAATATCATCTTTTTGAGTCTTTTTGGTTAAAAAGAGGGTTTTGTACCAAGAATCTTGATTTCAAATTTTTCGTGTCAAAAACGTTAAAGTTTGTGTTTTTAAGGTTCTAATAGTTTTAGTTAGGTAAGAAGTACAAGAAAAATTAGGTAAAAACGTCAAAAAGTGTGTCTTTTTAAGATTTTTGATTTTTGAGTTTCGAAGTTAGTCATGCGATCTATACTTAAGTTTCTTCAGGCGATTTATACTTTGTTTGTTCAGGCGATCTATACGTAAGTTTGTTCAGGCGATCTATACTTAAGTTTCTTCAGGCGATTTATACTTCGTTTGTTCAGGCGATCTATACTTAAGTTTGTTCAGGCGATCTATACTTAAGTTTCTTCAGGAGATTTATACTTCGTTCTTTCAGGCGATCTATACTTAAGTTTCTTCAGGCGATGTATACTTTGTTTGTTCAGGCGATTTATACTTTGTTTGTTCAGGCGATCTATACTTAAGTTAATTCAGGCGATTTATACTTCGTTTGTTCAGGCGATCTATACTTCATTTCCTTCAGGCGATTTATACAATTTTGTGTAAAGGCGATTTATACAATTTTTGTTAAGGCGATTTATATAACTTGTGTAAAGGCGATTTATACAACCTTTGTGAAGGAGATTTATACAATCTTGTGTAAAGGCAATTTATACAATTTTCGTGAAGGCAATTTATAGATTGTCATTAAGCCCCCCCCCTCCCCCACCCCAATCCCGCGAATTATACATTGTTCTTCACTAGGGCAATTTATACATTTGTCCTAAGGAGATTTATACCGTTTCTTTTTGTGTAGTGAATTATTACGGTTGATCTTTGATTTGTAAAGGCCCGTAAGATTACAAAATATTCTTGGTTTTAGAAAGAATTGTAAAATCCGTGTATTTCAAAAAGATTAAAACTCATTAATCAAAACTCACTGTAACCAACAAAAACCGACACTCACTGTCGATCAATTCAAAGTTGATCCACATTCAAATGGATCCAATGATTTCACTTGGACAAAAGAATACTCTTGCTGAGTACATGATACTCTTCGGTGCAGACAATCGTCCACCTATGTTGGACAAACACCTGTATGATTCTTAGAAGAGTAGAATGGGATTATACATGCAAAATAGAGTGCACGGAAGAATGATACTTGAATCAGTTGAAAATGGTCCTCTCATTTGGCCTACGGTTAAAGTGAATGGTGTGATTAAAACAAAGAAATATGTTGAATTATCTGCTGCTGAGAAAATTTAAGCTGATTGTGATATGAAAGCGACCAATATCATTCTTCAAGGCCTTCCTGCTGATACCATATTACTTGTGATCATCACATAAGTTGCTAAAGATTTTTGGGAGAGAGTCATTTTCTAATGCAAGGTACTGCTTTTTGACCAATGCAGAAAGAGAGTGTAAGTTTGTATATGCATTTTATAAGTTTAACTTCACAATCAAGGAGGAATCACTTCATACCTATTACTTGTGATTTACTCAGCTGATTAATGACATGAACATCTACAAGATGAAAATGAAGCAATTTTAAGTTAATACCAAGTTCCTAAACAGTCTTCCGCCTGAATGGAGTAAGTTTGTGACTGATGTCAAGCTAGTTAAAGATTTGCATACCTCCAACTTTGATCAACTTCATGCATATCTTGAACAACACGAACTCCATGCAAATGAAGTTCGTATTATGCGTGAACGCAATCAAGATCCACTTGCATTCGTTGCAAATCAGCAGATGACATAACCTCACTTCAACACTTATAAATCTTCTTACAATAATCCTCAACTTCAACGACAGTTTTCACCATTACATCATGCATCAATTCAACCCAATCAACATTACTCATCTCATTATCCATCACAAACTCAATTCAATCATTCATCCATTCAACCATCACATACATATCAATCTCAAATGAATCATCAAACCTTAACTGTTCCTGAAGTAATTCCTCAGGTGTGCTTTTCAATCACCTCAGACTCCTACAGACTTATGACTGAGCACCGTTTGTAGGACTCAGTTTTGGTTATGTGTTTTCTCATGGGGAGATGATCCGATTACTTGTCTCAATAAATCAATGGCTTTTCTAACGACTATAGCTTCGTCAAGGTTCACTACTACCAATAATCAACTCAGAACTTCCTCTAATCTAAGAAACCAAGCCACTATTCAAGATGGCAGGGTTACAGTGCAACAAGTTCAGGGAAGAGAATGGCAAAATTATTCTGGTAATACTTATAAGAGCAATGCTACTAGTTCAAGGGGAAATACTACAAGTGGACAGGCAAGAGTTGTTAAATACTAGTTCAGGGAAAACAGGTTAAATTTATTATCTACATATCATACGGACCATACGAAGTCTTCAGATATCTTTAGTCAGAAAGAGTTGATATGCGACAGCGTTCGCTGGATTGAATTGTTTAGTGGATCTTATGGACTGTGAAATTGCTGCCATTGTCTGGTAAGGTGAATGTGGTGGGAGTGATGCCCTAAGTAGGAAGGAAAGAGTAAAGCCTAAGAGAGTTAGAGCTATGAATATGATCATTCAGTCGAGTATTAAAGATAGGATACTGGCGGCTCAGAAGGAGGCTGTGGATGAGTTTGCAGTATTGCAAAAAGGTTTAGATTGATGATAGAACAGAGAAGTGATAGAACTTTGTACTACCCATGGATCAAATATGGGTACCTTTGAAGGGTGAGGTGAGAACCCTAATAATGGATGAAGCCCATAAGCCGAAGTACTCTGTACACCCAGGAGCTGATAAGATGTATTATGATTTGAGAGATAGGTATTGGTGGCTTGAAATGAAAAAGGATATAGCTGAATATGTTAGTAAGTGTTTGACTTGTCTAAAGTTAGCTGAGAATCAAAGCCATTTGCTTGCTTCTTAAAACCTAAGATTCCTGTATGAAATAGGAAGGGATAGCTGGGGATTTTATAACTAAGTTTTTAGGCCTAGGACTAGTATGGGGCATGACACAATCTACGGTTCATTGTGACCAATTGACTAGCTCTGCTCATTTTCTACCTATGGCATAAGGATTATAAGATGGAAAAGGTTGGCTTGATTGTATTTGAATGAGGATTTTTTTTTTTTTTTAGTTGCTCACACATGGTGTGCCAAATTCTCGATTCATTAGATCGGATTCGTGATAGTTTTTTCAACAATTGAGGTTTTGCAGTCAAAGCCAAGAGCATTAGGGACTCGTTTAGATATAAATACGATTTATCACCCTAGACTGATGGTCAGAGGAGTGTACAAATTCAAACTTTTGGAAGACATTGCTTTAGAGGCGTCGTGTCCAGGACTTTCGGGAGGAAGTTGGGATGTTTATCTTCCGTTGGTTGAGTTTTCGTATAACAATAGTTATCATTCTAGTATGAGATGTGCTCCGTTTGAGGCATTGTATGGTAGAAAAGTGCCCTCGTTCGACCAATAATGCGGACCCGGTGGTTGGTGAAGGTCAGTTGATAGGACCGGAGTTAGTGCAAGAAAGAGACTACTTATAAGATTCGGCAGATAAAAGTTAGACTTAAGGCTGCACGTGATCATAAAAATATGTTATATGATAAGAGGAGGAAGCCTTTAGAGTATAGTGTAGGTGACTATGTCTTGCTCAAAGTGTCGCCTTAGAAAGGTGTGGTACGCTTTGGGAAGAAAGGGAAGTTAGCACCTAGGTTTGTTGGACCGTTTGAGATTGTTGAGAAAGTAGGCCCTGTGGCCTATTAGTTAGATTTGCTAAGGATTGTGTGGTGATTATGACAACGTTAACTTGTGAACCTTAAGAAAGTTCGTTTGTTGATACCAATCACTGAAAGTGCCTTTGGATGAGATTCGAGTTGATGCTATTTAAATTTTGTGGAAGAGCCTGTGGAAATTTGGGAAAGAGAGTTTAAGAAGTTGAAGCGTAGTAGGATTGCCATCGTCAAGGTTCGATGGAATTCGAAACGTGGCCCTGAATTCACGTGGGAACGTAAAGATCAGATGAAATTAAAGTACCCGCGTATGTTTAGTGATGTTAGTAGTTGAATTTCATGGACAAAATTCTTTTAAGGGGGTAGAATGTAACCTTTGCCCTTTTTGTGTTCTGAATATTTCATTTATAGTCCTTTGACTATTTGACTTTTGTCAGTTTATTCAGATTTTTGTACCGTGTTGACGGTGGTGATTTTATGAGATATGTGATGAATTGTGGTTTATTGTGATTAATAATCCCTTTTGGAAGGTATTATTGTGTTATGTGTATTTCGGGTGGTTTGACCTGTGAATTTTAAGAAATGCCGAAAAACGAGTCTGATACGTCCGTTAATGTCCAAATGAGTTTTGAAGGGTTTCTAAGTGAAAATATGTCGTGTATAATATCTAGGTTAATGGAAAAGTATTTTTAAAGTGAATAAAAATGCTAATTAACTTTGGGGTAAATTTTACGGTTGAGTTTTACGAGTATTTAAGTGATCCCGACACGAAAAGAAAGGCCCGAGACCCCATGGGATACCATGGCCGGTCAAAAGAAGACTAGGGAGACAAGGTGGCTTAATTTTAGCTAACCTTGTCCAAATTGTACATAAGATGCTTTCCTTATCCTCATTTTTACACATAGTTCATTTTCAAAATCAAAAAAATATCATCTCCCTTCTCTTTTGTGTCCGCACCTACAACACACACACTCTTATAATTTTTAAAGTTTGATCAAGAAAACATGAAGACATAAATATTTGGGGTTGATTCTAGTGTTTGGTTATTCATTTAAACAACGTTTGGGTTGTCCGGTTTGTGTCAAAATCTACAAATTTGAAGATTTTCTTGTAAATTTTCAAATTTAAAGTTCGCTTATCCTTTTGGGTTTATTTTGATGCATAGATGTTAGTTGTACTAGTTGATCGTTATGAAAAATGATTTTTGGAAGCGAAACGAAAAAAAAGGGGGTGTTTGGTTCGTGTAAAAAGAAAAGGAAAAAGAGGGTTTTTGTAGTTTTGATGTCGTGGTCGTGATGGTTGAATAATATATGATGCTAGAATGCTTATTTTTTATAGTAGCTTGTATGGCTTATTCGGGCTAATTTTTAAGCTATTTCTTTGCATATTTGGGCTTATAGGCCACGAATGGATTTCCAAAATCACTAGGAAAGTGATTTTGATTATTTTTGTGTTACAGCGTATGTCGTGGACTATTTTTTAGGCTGATGTTACCGATAACCAAAAAGCGATACGTAGTCTTAATAGCTTGTTTTAAAGGTTATTATACGTTATTTTGGAGTTTATGGACTCACGATACTAATAAGTACTATTTGTCTCTAGTCGCGGCTTACGGGGAGCGATCTTATTGGGGTCCGGATTATTTCTACATATAAGTATATACTTATATATGTAAATGGACCTTGGCTTTGGACTTAAATAGTATTTTGGACTTAAATAGTATTTTGGACTTATATATGTCCTAATGGACCCTTGTTGGGCCTTAAGGCCCAATAAGCGATATGTAGTAGTTATGAGAATCTTGATGGACTTTTGAAAGTTGAAATGTATTTACGAAGTGATATTGAACGATATTTTAGGAAAAGAACCGTGTTGGTAAGCCGTAGTTAACGGTTGACATTTTGGGAATTTTGTCAAAAGTGTCGAATTTGCTGAAAAATGTTGAAAAAATAAGGTTTGAAAACCTAGAAAACGGTTTGTATAAACGTACGAGTCGTGTCTGAAATTTCAAAAAAAATATTACTTAAAAATTTCTTAAAAAATGATTTTTGATTTTAAATTATAAAATAATATTTTATTATTTATTTTATTTGATTTAATAAATTCACTAAAAGACGAAAAATTTTTAATTTTTCTTGAAACTTCTCTAACAGTGTTTATTTGAGTAAACGTTCATTTTCAAACCGTTTTAATGATTATTTTGAAGTGACTAAGGTTTTGTATCCGTATAGACTTGTCGAGATTATATTTATAATTAATAATTATAAAATATGTTATTATATTACTTATCTATTTTACGTAAGTAGTCTTAAGTAGGTTTCTATCATGGAATGAGTTTGATTGTGATTGTGGAGTTAAGTCGTCAACCTATTCAACACCACCTTACAATTATTTTGGGTAATTGTACAACGCAGAAGTCTAAACTCTATGCATCATACTGTGAAGATTTTTTTGGACATGGATGATTAATTGGTGTCAGTTAAATGGACTAGGTCGTGTCTGCGGGAGTGTTTTCATTTGCTTGTGTGGTTGAGATTTGTTGCTAAAGACTTGCTGAGGTGGGTTCTTTGTAGCCCTACTTTTTAGTGTTTTTCCATTGGGGAAATGATATCAAATGTGTTTGAAATGTTTTAGAATTGATTTGTGCGAATGTGGTTTTGTTTTTTTAGACAAGTTATGTAGCTTATGACAGATATGTGGAATATTATGTGATGCATGATTGTTTGATCTGTTGGGTACGCCCTACCCAGGTGTTTGTGAGGATTATTAGATCGGAATGGGTACGCAGACTACCCTGTCATTTGTGTGTTTATTGGAGAGGTGTATGGGGTACGCTCTACCCAGGTTTATGTGTGGTGTCCTGCCGTAATTTTAGTGCTCTAGTTTGGTAGACCTTTAGTGTCGCGTAAGTACAGGATGGTTATTGATTAGCGGTGATGCTAAGGTTGTTTGCATATATTCACTGTCATATAGCACTATTGTCCACTGTTGAAATATTGGCACAGCTTTTGGGTTTAAGGTCAAACCTACGAGCTCACCAACATTATTGTTGACGATTTTGAGTATCATTTTCAGGTGAAGTGAAAGAAGAGTAGTTTGGTGATTGATAGCAGACTTAGAAGTATCCAGGGTGGAATTTCGTTTGAAGTCTTGCTTGCTTGTTGTTTGATTTTAGTTTTGGATGTTTTGGAATAAGTTTGGATTATGGTCCCCTGTGTGGGCATTTGAATAATTGTAAGAGATTGTGGATTTTAGTTGCGATTTGGGACATCACTTGAGTTTGTTCAAGGTTGATGGAGTCTTATAGCAATTGGTATTAAGTTTATGCAATGTAGTTTTCTCTATTTTTGTATCTTGTGTTATGATTGATCATTATGTTGCATTCCCGAGTTTCCGCCAATGTCGGGGTGTGACAGAAAACTTATAAGAGAAACAAAAAGTCGCACACTGGTTACGACATAAGTCGAGCAAAGTTATTGTTGGTATATATTTAATTAATTACCAAGAATAGTTACCGATATTCACTTAAACTCGTGTATTCACTTTCCAAAGATATTATTCGCCCTTATGCCAGGGTATCTCGAATACATCTTTGGATTTAAAATAAAAGTGCAGTTCTTGTTTTAGGCATAAATCAAGATCCCTTTCATTTCTAAGTGTTTTGGTTTTCTGCTGGTGTGTTTCATGCAAAAATGTCCATCTCCATATATAGGGATGCCAACTCCTTAATTCAATAAGAGTTGTAATCCTGGTCAAAGGAGTATGAGAATTAATTTACAAAGTCTTAAGAGAACACTGTAAACTAGTAAAAATTTGTTTGAGTTTCAAACCTAACATAGGAATATGAATGATCAAATAATCAAAGTTATTTACCGCTACCTCTAGTTACAAATAGGTTTCCAATTATAACAACCATACAAATAACTCATAGGTTGCATCGGGGAGGAACTTCGCGGTTGTGATGATCCAATGTTAAAACTAACAGATAGTTACCTGGCATGTTGATCTGGAAAGGAGATGGTTGGAGTCACGTGGTGTCTGCTTCTTGTTGTAGAATATGTATTGGCTCTAGAGAGTTTTACATATTACGAGATGATGAAAGGGTGTTCTGTGTGGACGGTTCGGTACCTTGTTAATACCGATAAAGAGCGGGCAATGCTATAAAAGACTTTCCAACCGATTCCCTATGGCGATTTTTTTCAGAAAACTCTAAATCCTTGAAATCGATTACTCTTTCTTACTTTCAAATCTTGATAACGTTAGGTTTATTTCATTATTATCTCTGATTCTATATGCTTTAACGTTAATTTTATTAGGATTTTGGGTCTGATTACTTGTAGGTTTTTGATCTTTTTTAGGTTTTCATTAAATTGCTCTTTAGGGTTTCGTTATTAAGGTTTTGATTATCGATTATTATTTACATTCTTATTCCTGGTATCTTATTTGTATGGAAAACGGTTAGTACGGTGTCGTGATTTAGTTTTGAGCCCTAGCAGCTGTTGGGGTTCTATTCGTTTGTTAGTAGGCTTAGACTTTCTTGCTTGGGCGATCAGCTCGTTGTTCGGGTTTTACTGTTTTTCAAGAGGATACCGGTGATGCTAATGTGGGGAAGGTTTTAGTTAGGAAAGCTAACTTTGATGGTGAGGAACCCTTGCGTGTGGCATGTACCTATGAATAAGATGGCAGGTACTCCTCTGGGCGAGATGGCTGACCAAACTATTATGGGGACTATTCACAACTCGGATCATGCGGCTTTTGCCTCTGGCTACTCGTGTGGTGGAAGTCTTAAAGCGAGTGACAATTCTGCTTTGGTCTCTCCTACTCCTATTATTAACATGTCACGAGGTCAGTTTAATGTGGATGTTGCTGCCACTTTAGAGTTTCGTTAACAAATGTTGGTGACTTGGACGTGTTAATAAAGGATATTAAAGCTGGTAATCATGAGGAGTTATTATCTGGGATGACTAATAATATGCATGAAGTAGCTGTGGATGCCTTAGTTGCTATGTGTGATTAAATTTAGGCCGATAATACTAATGCTGATGTGATTCCTTGTAAGGTTTTGCATGTAGATGATTCAACAATTGTAGGTGCTCTTGTGGCTGAAAAATCTTATTGTTGATGAATCCCCAATTGTTCAGTCTGTATCTATTCAAGATAAGCCTGGTTCTTACATTGCCGCAGCGGGAGGCTCACGACCAAAACCAAGTGCAACGGGAGGGTCAAAACTGGATCTAAGTATATCAAAGGCAACGTTTCGTTCGTTATTTTTAGAAAATTTGTGTGAAGGTGTTTATGTCTCCATTCCAAGGAAGGTTTTGTGCGAAGACGGTTTAGTACCAACCCCACCCCCTACCCCCCCCCCTCCCCCCCCCCCCCCCCCCCCCCCCCCCTCCCCCCCCCCCCCCCCCCCCCATCCACCCCCCCCCCCCCCCCCCCCCCCCCCCCCCCCCCCCCTTCCCCCCCCCCCCCCCACCCTTTTCCCCAATTTGCCAATACTTTGTCTATGGTTATTTACATTATAAAGCCGTATTGCGTTTCTGTGTTGTGGAATTCTACGTCCGAAATAAACTGTGTAAAGATGGTTTTTTCTTTGATAGAATAATGATGAATTCCAAAGGTTTTTTCTTCTTTCAATTCAAAACTTTAAAAGGTTTGGAGGATGTTCTTAAGAATGGGCCATGGATCCGTAAAAGCCCCTCTTATTCTTAAGAAATGGTCTATGAGTACGCGTTAATGTAAGGAAGAGTTAACCCATATTCCAGTATGGGTTAAAATCCATGATGTTCCTATTCAGGTTTTCTTGAAAGATGGCCTTAGCATTATCGCGTCTTAAATCAGTAAGCCTGCTATGTTAGACTCCTATACCTCCTCAATGTATGGGGGAGAAGTAGTTTTGCTCGTTGTTTGATTGAAATTAATGCGAAGGATATTCTTAAGGAGAGTCTTACTATTGGTGTTCATTTAATTGAGGATACAGGGTTTACAATTAAAACTGTTAGTACTATTGAGTATTAATGAAAGCCTCCTCATTGTGACCTACGTAAGAGTTTTAGTCATGTTCATGACCATTTCCCTAAAAAGGTGTTGATTCCTATTACTGTTGTTACTCCTGTTGTTCATGCTCCTATTGTTGAGATGACTAATGATGGATTCTAAACCATGGGTAAAAAGAAGAAGGGTGAATCTAAGTCCATTAATGGTGGTCAGATTGGTGGTCACTTGGTAAAACAAAATGTTAGGTACGAGCCAAAGGCGACTACAATAAATCAATATGTGTTACCTTTGTCAAATGTAGGTCTCAGATAGTAGTAATACAATAAAACTTTGTTAGAATACCCTAACTCATTCACTATACCATTGAGGTCTGGGAGAGAACATCCCTTCATGGTGTATAGTAAACGAAAACAATTCAGGGTAACTAGCCGCAAGTGAACGTAAGCAAACCGTTAGCTTGTGATTCAAACACAAAAAAGCCCTAAATCAAACATTACTTGCAAAATACTTGCAATGGGATATTTTCTGGATCAAAGTCTGAATCTTTCTCACGAACATATCAATGTCGCATTTGTTGAACCATTGTGAAGATCGTTTGAAAATTAGCAAAAGGATTGCACGTGCGATAAACAATAAAAAATTAAGAATGAAAATTCAATCTATGGTTTAATGGCTGACCAGTAGGGTTCAATCTAGGTTTTATGTTATATGGACCTACATGATACTTTAAAGTTTTCAAAAAACTCTACCATTTAGTCGTGATCCAACTGTAGTTTGTCGACTCTAGCTTCCAAGAACTCAACCTTATTTTTGAGCAAAATCTCTTGAGCTGATTTTGTTTATTCAACGTGAGCTATTGCACTCATGTCGGCATCATTCATAGCCTCACCACTAACTTTCGCTCCATTTGTGGCACCACGTCCATCTTATCTAGTATATGAATCAGATTCATCATCATGATCAGAGACTACGCCAAAGTCATCCAGTTGTACAGATTTTTCCTTATCGTCAAAACAGTCATACGATTTTCTATACCAGTTCTGCCCCATCTCTGCATCAGTCGGTTGAAGCTTAGTAGTTGGATTTGAATCTTATAATAAAATCACAACATGGTCGTAAATAAAACACATACAACAAAATTAAACAATATTTCATAATTTAAATTCCTTATGGTATGCTAAATTGCTAATGGTTATTACCGGCCCAAACCGTTCAGGGTAATTGCGTTTTTTCAAAATTCTTTTTTTTTGGACCACGCAAGACACCTGGGTATCCCTTCTGATTTTCTAGACCACCAGTGATAACTGTTGGGGAACGATTCCAATATCCAAACCTGTAAATGTCGTCAGTTAGACAAATAGATTTGTTATCTAAACAAATTTAAGGTACTTGACAAATACTTGCCTTAAGTGCCCAGGCAAATCCGTGTATGGTGTACGTTGGTAATTTAGAAGGATTTTCTTTCTTAAACTCTATGTGATTATTTTTGCGTTTGTCAATCAAATTCACAACCTTGTTATGAAATTCTTCCCAATAGTATTCACCCCAAGGAAAATCGTCCCAAGCTGCTAAATCATTTACCAACCTCAGCATAATGGTCGGGACAACCTTTTTACCTCTTGACCCCGAAAAACAACTCCTACATGTACAACAAACAAACACGTACGGAATCATAAAAACTCAATTTTTTCCACTTTGCATCCTTCTGAACCAATTCATCTAGGTCTCTAATCGTCACACTGACTTTATCACCTTTGTCGCTTGGCTGCGTTGCTTTTCCTTTTGCCGCTTTATCTGGAACAGTTCACCAAGGTGTCCAATCGTCACACTGTCTTTATCACTTTTATCACTTGGCTAGGCTGCTTTACCTTTTGCAACTTCCTCCAAACCAGCCTTATTCATTTCTAGTTTTTTTAATTTGTCCGAAAACATGCGTCTAACAAAAGGAGGAATGTCGTCATCTAAATATTTAGGGAAAACAACTTTCTCGCAAGCGAAACCAGTCACCAAGCAAAACTCTGCCCTTCCTAGCAATAAAGTACGACCAGCAATGTCAAATAAGATATCCGAATCAACGCTCTTACTGAGGTCGGGCCTTTGATGGTGAAGAACATAGTCCAGCAAATGGTTGTCATAGTTTGTGCATCAAGATCTAACCACTTTCCAAATACAGTTTTTTTTAAAAGATCCAGTCGCTTCGTGGAACTAGAAATCCTTTCTTTAATATTCAGGATCATTTTCAGTTTTGACCGTATGGTAACTCTGCAGTCATAGGGCTACATATATAACAAATAAAAATTAAACATTACAAATATGTGTGTGTAGTGTGTGTTTGATGATCGATGTCTATGTTTGTTTTGTGTTTTGAGTTTGTTTTTGTGTTTGAATTAGATTAGTGTGTTTGTTAGTTGTGCTTACCTCTTTGATTAACTTGCTTGGGAAATTTTGGAAAAGTATGAAAACTCGCGAATTAAAATAAGAAAAGTCGAACCATGGTTTTTTGATCGAATGACATAAATGAATTATGAAAAAATAAAATAATTGTTTATTACTTTTGTCTTGTTTGTAAAAGAAAAAACTATAAATTTATCGAGTAAAACTTTGTTTGAATCGAGTAAATACAATTTATGACGTAAATAGTAACACTAAATGCACATGTGTCGATATTCTAATGGAATCGCGCTTTTCCAATTTGTCGCGAAATCGAGCCTTCTTTATTTGGAATTTTTCATTAACAAGCTTATTAGGTGAGAAGAAAAAATCTCTTGGCTCATTTCAGTCATTGGCCCCTTGGTTTAGCACTCCAACAATATCATCCCATTTATTTGGAAAACTGTCAAAATTCATTTTCTTCTGAACATTCACACTTAACTTATCTTTCGAGTAACTTCTTTTGTAATTGCATCAACTCATCAGATCTACTGATTATTATTTTTCATTGCCTTGTTATATGATTTTTTATTGACTTGTTATGATTTTTCAGATCTACTTACGTTTAGAAATATTAATAATTAACATAAAATACCCTTACTGTAACACCCCCATTTTGATACATATAGCAGCGGAAGCTAATCTGGGGTATTACTTCATAGTACAACAGACATAATCATAGAAAACGACTCATAAAGAGACGTTTTGGAAAAAGTTGTTATCATTCATTTATTCATCAGAGTTTTTACAAAAGAGAGGTCCCAAAATCTACATGAAAACATAAAGTTGAATGATAACAGTTTAGCCATCTTTAGTCCATGCCACTCCGTGCCATAGTTTGCTCAATTACCTGAGATAAACATGCTAAAAAGGTCAACACAAAGGTTGAGTAAAATTCATAGGTTTATGATAAATGTTTTGAATAAAGTCATCATGGATCAGGGGGTTTACGTTCGTTTTACACCAACAAATAGTGGGATAATTGCTAATGAGTTTAAATTATTATAGAAAAACAGAATAATAGTGTATTATTGCGTTAAGCTCATGAACACAACTGACTTGTGTAGATATCAATAATGATATATATAATGATAATGGCCCCCGGTGTAGGTAATTGCCATATACCTATGAGATTCAAATATAGTGCGTTTGGTTACCTATCCGGCTAACACAAACGGGATTCGTCAATCCTGATAGATCTATCCACAATATTCGCGTTCACTCGCAAGTGATTAATGGTCCATGATAGTGGGGTCTTTTGGCATAAAGGGACTTAGATCACAAGCAATAATATATCAAGATAGCATACATTTAGAAAACACTTGTATTCATAGTTTATAGCATGTATCCCCCTCACGGGTTTATGAAAACATTCAAGAGATTTAAAAGTGAGCCTATGAACTCACCTTAACAGGGGAAATCTAATTGATGGCAAAAGTATATCAAGAGAAATACGACCGTATGGTAGTACGATGTTATCTACCCGGGCGGGGAAGTTCAGTATATCAAGTGAAAGTAACGGCATCGTCACGCAACCTGAGGGTAATATGTCAAGTCTTAGTGTGATGGTTTATGTTTCAAAACTTCATGAAGTTTAACATATAACTTTGATTTGATTAATTTATGGAATATTGTATCACTGTTCGGGCTATCATAATTCAGAGGCCACGCAGTATTGTTTGAGGAGCCAGGGCACTTTAAATCGTAAACCCGGCAAACTCGTCAAAACAAATACCCAAATGGAACCCCTCACATGAAATTCCCTAGTATCGAGATATGATAAGATTATAAGTTTCTTCAAAAGCTAGTCGATGATAAGTTACAATACATACCCTTGGTTTATAAACTTTTACAAGTTTAGTCCTTTATATATAAAGTATATATAATTACACCTGTAAACTTTCTAAAATTTGACAAATAGGTCCTTTATAGTTTATAATTTAGATATAATGACATTTTTATCCCTTTTAGTTATAAATTTTAGAAAGTTAAGTATATACCCTATGCATTGGAAACTTTTGCGAAAACAGTCAAAAAAGTTCTGCAAGGTTATTTTAAGTTCTAATGATATTTGCAGGGGTTATAAGAAAAAAAAATATCTTATTAGTATTAAGCTTAAAATAAATGTTTTTATCGTAACGAAAGTTTGGAAAAAAGATTCGTTAGACTAGAAATCAAAATGGGTCGTTTTTTAGGGTTTTTATCCCAAAAAAACACATGAGTTTGGAGAGATTTTAAAGTTAAAATAAGAGTTATATATGATATTTAACAAGTATTATGAACATTCTAATACAGATTATAGGCTTATGGAAAAAGATCTTAGCTTACTTGAGCTAGAAATGGGTCAAAATGGGGTTTTCGGTTCGTTCGCTAGAGTAACGACTTGAAGGCTTCGTTTTTCTTGCTTCTTGGCTTCTATTCTGAAAGGTATGAATATAGAATATAAGCTTAGAGAACCTGGTCTTGAGCTTATAGCTTAGAAATGGGTCGGAATCGGGACTTTTAGCTTCGTACGCCTAGAATAACGACTCCGGGGCTTCTTTTCTTGGTTTCTTTTGCTTCACTTCTGTTCTTGAGACTTCTTAGGATCTCTTAGGATCTTCTTAGAGCAAAGGATTGCTGCTATGATGGGTTATAGAGGAGGAAGTGGGGGATGATTTGAAATGGAGGCATAACACCCCTATTTATAGTAATTTTGGAACTTGGTGACTAAGGATGCTAAGAGACCAGGTGAGGACATGTGTGGGAGCTATAGGGTGATGTGGAGAGGCTATGGGATGAGTAAGGAAGGCTATGGTGCAAGGTGGAGGTGGTTCTAGACGTTTTAGGGGTGTTTGGTTTGATTTATACATGGCTGTTTTTGGACAGCCAACATCAGTCTTGGTAAAATGGTTGCCATTTGCAAACCGTAACTCCGTTGAAGCTCAAACCAGTGAGCATTGTTAGATATTTGAGTCCTCTACAACGTTTAGTTTTACATATTTGGGGGTTACTATACAAAAGTTTAGAGATAATAGCCATTTACTACAGGTGTGCAGAATCTGCGCACCTTTGCCATTTCGGCTATAACTAATTCATCCGACGTCGAATCGGGTTGATTCCACCGGCAAAATGATCACAAGACATAGGGCTACAACCTAGTGTTTTCACTTAATACCCAGAACCTATTGATTTGCCCAGATCCTATGTTTTATAGACTGATCCGATTCTGAACTAGGGCCTAGTTTTAGGTTTTAGGGTTAGAACTAGATTAGGGTTTTGTTTTAGGGTTTCTAGGATTTAATTCATGTATAATGATGTTATAATGATGAAATAGGATTTGTAATATTGTAAATTAAGTATTTACAACTTATTTGATTAATGGTTTAGGTTTAAAACGGATAAAAACCAAGAAACGGGTTATGGTTTAGAAACTAGCTCGGTTTTAGGGTTTAGGGTTTTGAATTAGGGTTTTGAGTGTAAAAAGATGTATGAAAGTTTATGAATAGAATAATTAGGGTTTACACATTGTATATTGAGTGTAGTAGCTTGTACACAAGTGGTGGTGAAGAAATTAGAATGAAAACGGAGGTAAAACGGCTATTTTGGAGATCATACTTAATGACTTGTATATTGAGCTTTTAAGGACTTGTACTTTGATTTGAAGAGATTTTATATTTCAAATGAGATGTTATATTACTTGTACATATGCTTTAGTAGCTTGTGCATTCACTTTAGATGTTAACCCTTCATGGAATTAGGGTTTAAAGGCATACGATAACGGTTTAAAGCCCGTTTTGATATAACGTTGCAAATGACACATTATATGAGTAATGTACTTTGTAATAATGATATTATGATATTGACTTGATATATTATGATGATTGCTTGACATATATGAAGATAGGATTGCCATATGTAGGTTGCCTGAACCCGTTAACTTTAGTTATGCAAGAAATGTTGTACATCGAGATATTGGCAAAGTAAGTAATGTAATAAAGCAAAAAATTTCCCTGAAAAAGGTGAGTTCATATATAATTGATAGATTGTACATCATCTAACTTAATAGATGGATATTTACATTTATGAAAATTACGGGTTGTTATAGTCCCCTATCCTTACAGAAATCTCATCCCGAGATTTAATTGAATTTCGAAGAGTTGATTGAAAACAGATGAGGATATTTAGCATGAATTTTATCTTTCCGTTCCCATGTAAACTCTGGTCGCACTTTTAGATTTTCATCGCACTTTGATTATAGGAATACGACTTCGCGTAAGTTGCTTGATTTCACGATCCATAATTTCCACTGGTCCTTCTACAAAGTTGAGTTTGTCATCGAGTTAAAGTTCTTTTATTGGAATGATGAAAGATTCATCGGATAAGCATTTCTTGAGATTAGAAATGTGGATACTACTAAGCTTTTTAGGAAGCTCTAGTTTGTACGCCACTGGGTCAATTCGTTTAAGAATTTTTGAATGGTCCAATGTATCGAGAATTAAGCTTTCCTCGTTTTCTGAATCGAAAGATACCTTTGCGAGGTGATACATTTAACATGACACGATTGTCAACTTGAAATTCTAAAGGCTTTCGCCTCATATTGGCATAACTTCTTTGTCGATCTCTTATAGCTTGTAAGTGTTGACGAATTTGCACTATCTTTTCAGTGGTTTCTTGAATTATTTCTGGTCTCGAGATTTAGCCGAATGCCGAAGTGATGTCAATGATTATGAATTGTAAGATAGTTGCAATCATATTGGATATAAATTTGGGAAATGACACAGATGATGACTAGATACTTAACCGTATAAAGGTAATAATGATAGTAAGGAATTTGTTTGTACAAACGGATTTGAAAAGAAAACTGTTTGTAGGGGGGGGGGGGGGGGGGGGGGGGGGGGGGGGGGGGGGGGGGAGAATAATATACGAATTCCATACTTAAGCCCACTCATTTATAATTTGTCATTTACAAACAGAGGCGTCCCAATCCTTGTAATTGAGAATTTATAAATTCATAGTTCGGAGGTTTATAATTTCCTTATTCAAATGAAGAAGCGTCCTAATTCATTTCAATAAGATGATTATAAATCATCCTATTTAAGCATAAAACATGATATCAAAACGGTATTAGGTAGAAGATAAAACTATGAGAAGGATAATGAGACATTAAATCACACGATACCGATCCAGAAATCACATTTGGAGAATTCGGCATACAATTCCTCCCTTCTGAGTAATTTCAAAATTATTCTCAGATGTTCTGCGTGTTCTTCTTTGTTATAAGAGTAGATAAGAATATCATTGATGAACACTATTATGAATTTGTCTAAGTATGGTTTACACACCTGATTCATGAGATCCATGAATATGGTAGGCGTGTTAATTAAACCAAATTACTTGAATTTTATAGTGTCCGTATCTCGTTCTGAAAGCAGTCTTAGGAATATCTTCATTCCTTACTCTCAATTTATGATAGTCTGATCTTAAGTCGATTTTTGAGTAAACGCTTGAACCTTGAAGTTGATCGAATAAGTCATTGATTCTGGGTGATAGGTAAGTTTATTCAACTCCCGGTGATTGATATATATTCTGAAGGATAAGAAGAAAAACGGATATCCTGGATATATACCTTTCGGTTTTTATACAGGATATAAGATTTAGTCGGGTTTTGTTTTGGTCACTTCGAGTGATCAAAGTTTTACCGTTGATAGGAATGTGGATGACTTTCTTGTCGCAGAAAATGTTGGCATGATACTTGGATAATTAATCCATACCAATGATGATGCTGAAATAAGATTAATTTTGAAAGGTAGGTTTTACAAAGTCAGAAGGCGACCCTAGATAACGGTACTATGAAATAGTGAGGTATAAAACAGAATTGTATTATATCGTGAACAACTTGCCTTTATACTTTACATAGTCAAGATTTGACAAGTGTTTTTATTTATACCACACACCCTGTGGTTAGGTTCTAACATAGCTATAACTAGGATCTAATCTAGTAATTCGAGGGTCCTTTGGTTCTGCAGTTCCTAGTTTGATGACCTATCTTGTTGCAAATCTGACACTTGACAGTGCAAACTCCTGTGTGATGCAGGGTGCATCTTGTACATAAGGGAAGGTATCCATGGTATCCTTTGGCAGGATAAGTACTAATAGTTTCTTGTCTTCTATTCTGCTGGTGGTGGTTGTGATTGTTGTGGTTATTTTGATAGTTGTTGTTGTTGCGATTGTTGGAGTGGTTATTGTTGTTGCGGTCATTGAGGTAGTTGTTGTTGTTGTTGTCGGTGGTGTTTCTTTTATCATCAAACTTTCGTTTATGGTTATTGGTTTCTTGTACAGAATTGTGTTTCATTACATGCTTTATTAACTTCTGGGTCATGGTAATGGCTTCTTCCATTTTCCTAATCTCGGTTTGAGGACAATACTTTTCTATCAAGAGTCTTTTAAATTCAGACCAGGTGATCTTATAGGCTTCTTCTATTCCAATAGACTGGGTAAATGAATTCCACCAGAACAAAGCTTCCTTAGTGAGGGTACTAACAGCAAATCTCACTTTGTTCTTCTCGGCACATTTGCTACGAGAAAATATCGATTCAGTCCGTTTAAACCAGCGAATGAGACCAACAGCTCCGTCCGTACCATTGAAGTAGAAAAGTTGGTAACTTGTAAACTTCTTGTAAGCGCATTTCCTTGCTACAGGAGTTTTTCTTGGTTTAGAGTTGGGATTGTTTGTACTTGCCATTATTGCAGCTTGTGCTTCCAGAACTGTGGCAACGCTATGAGCAACTAGTTTCTCGATGGTAGCATGAGTCAGGACTGGTGCTTCAGATGTTGACATCCTTTTGGGAGGCATTCTATCAACATAAGATAACACGTAATAAGAATCCATATAATGATAGTCATATCACAAGTCATTGTATAAAAATTAAAACCGGGGATTAAGTCGATTTGGAATTCTACTTGGCGAACGGGAGGGATACCAGGTAGATCTTCAGGAAAAACATCTGGAAATTCTTTGACTACGGGAATGTCTTCTAGTTTCTTCTCGTCTGATTTCTTCTCCATTACTTGAATCATGAAAACTTGACAACCTCGGGATATATACCTTTCGGTTTTTATACAGGATATGAGATTTAGTCGAGTTTATTTCGATCACCTCGAATGATTAAAGTTTCACCGTTGATAGGAATGTGAACAACTTTTTCGTCACAGAGAATTTTGGCATGATACTTGGATAACCAGTCCATACCGATGACAACGTCGAAACTACCAAGCTTAATTGGCATGAGATCGATTTCGAAAGGTTGATTTAGCAGGGTTAAAGTACAGCCTTTAATAATAGTGTTTGTGCGTACTAAGTTTCCGTCAGCCATTTCGATATCATAAAAGGTATCTATTGTAATAGACGGAATTTTTAGCTTAGAGGCAAGCGATATGGATATAAAGCTTCTATCAGCTTCTATCTTTCAGCATGTAGGCTCTTCCTTGGGCATTGATGTTGGTCTTGCGGTACTGATTTGTATAATGTCCTTTTTCTCCACAGGCATGACATACAACTGTCACTGTAGTTGATTACTTCCAGTGGCTGGCTTCTTGTTTCGGCAGTTCTTGCTCAAATGGCCTACCTTGTTGCAAATATTACATTTGCCATTACAAGGTCCGTTGTGATGAAAATTGCATCTCTTGCACAAAGGGAGATCTCCGGCATACTCCATTTTTCTGATGGATTACAGCATAGCTTACAGTTATTGCCTTCGGTTTTGTTGTTGACAATTGTTGTAGCGATTGTTGGTGTTGCGGTAGTTGTTGTTGTTGCGGGAGCTGTTGTTGCGGGAGCTGTTGTTGAAAGTTCTTCTGTCGTCAAACTTTCTTTTGTTGTCTCTCGATACTTGCATTGGAGCATGCTTACTTACTTGATCCATTAGCCTTTGGGCTATGTTGATGCGTTCCCCCCCCTTCATTTAAAGTTTGGGCTTAGAGCAGTAAACATTTCCCTTTAATGCTTCGAGGTAGTCCCGATGAAAGCTTCCAAGAGTTATATCGTTGTTTGGACAATGTTTGGACATAGAACCGTTATTCTTGGAATCTTCTAAACATAAGTTTAAGATATTTACCTTACCAATCAGAATTGTAAGTTCTTTTTCTTTCCCATCTCTAATCTCAGTCCGGGGACAATACTTGTTCGTCAGAAGCCTTTTTAACTCAGTCCAGGTGATTTGATTGGCTTGCTCTATTCCCATAGGCTGGGCATATGCATTCCACCAGGACAAGGCATCGTCAGTTAAAGTACCAGTAGCAAACATTACTTTGTTTTCTTCGGCAACATTCTGCTACAAGAGAACACTGATGTCGTTCGTTAAACATCGAATAATGCTACTGCTCCTTTCGTACCATTAAAGTAGAAAGGTTGACAGCTAATGAACTCTTTGTAGTTTCCCGTTTTCATTGCAGGAGTTCCAGTAGGACCGGTGTTCCTGTTGGGATTACTAGCACTTGCCATTGTTGCAGCTTGAGCTTCTAGAGTCGAGGTGACACTATCAGCTACTAACTTTCTAATGGCATCTTGAGTCATAGCTGGTGCTTCCATTGTTGATGCTCTTTTTAGAGGCATTCTACCAACAAAAGATAACACGTAATAAGAATGATATCACAAGTATAACGCTTGTTCTTCTTTAAAATGAATAAAGAGAAATGCTTATTTTTGAAATGCTTAAAGAATAATGCTTTATTTAAGCATTTTGAACAATGGTGATATCTAAAGGTTATGGTATGATGATGAATGTATGATGGATGAATGATGAATGAATGATGAATAATGATGAGATGAATAAAGTGGTAAGAAATAACAAGGTAGATAACGGGATTGCCTTTGTATTTAAGAACAACTTGCCTTAGTACTATACATAGTCAAGATTTGACAAGTGTTTTTTTTTTACACAATCCCGGGCTAGGTTAAAGCTAAAAACTAAAATTTAAACTAGAAACTGGATGATCATTCCATGCGGTTCTGGAGTTCGATGATGGAGTTCATGAGATTTTCTATGTCTGCTTGGTGACGAGTTTCCATGTCATTGATAACTTCTGCTAATTCAGTGATTCTGTAGCGAGCTAAGGAAATCTTATGGTTAGATCCTATTTGCTTTCTCTGGAGTTTTGGAAATTGTGTGTGAGACTTGCTGAAGAATTTTGGCTTCCAGAAGCATCAAATATCGTTGAATTAATTATAGTTCCTTTTCTGAGGCCTTCGATTCCATTTTCTTATTGCTCGATACGTGCGATGGGGATGCCTCTAGGCTATTAAGATATCAAGGATTTGCTCTTCATGAGCTGATAGTTGACTTTTGAGAGCTTTCGCCAATCTCAAAAGTTTGAGGTTGGAACGGGGTAGAAGAAGGTGATTTTGTTGGTGAAAGAAGTCCTTCTGGAAGGAAAAATTCTTGAGTTTTAGGAGGTATGATAATTGGAGGCGGGATTGGTGATTTTTCAGTATAGAAAGCTTGTAAAGCTTTCATGTAAGGATCATCGGGAAATAACGAAAGGGTCGGTGGGGCAATTCTAAATAAATTGGAAGCACTAGAGTAAGTTTTCTTGAGAGGCGGGACATATCAGAGAAACGAGGAAAACATAGTTGGGAAATGAACGAAATGACATCCTCCTAATTTGCAGTAGGATGGTCAGGGGAGCCTCGTTCTGCTTAAAACCCTAGAAGTAAATAACATAAGTTATTTTTTTTAGTAAGTATAATAGTATGTAACTTTACATACCATTCCGGGAGATATAGCGGCACGGAGGACTTTCTTGGATGGAAAAAGAAAAGTAGTTATAGTTAAGGTTTTAACCTTGTTCTCTATAACGTTGGCTCTGATACCAAATCTGTAACACCCCTATTTTTACATATAGCAGCGGAAGCTAATCTGGGGTATTACTTCAAGGTACAACAGTCATAATCATAGAAAACGAATCAAAAAGAGTCGTTTATGAAAATAAGTTATCATTCATTATTTCTTTAGAGTTTTTACAAAAGATAGGTTCCCAAAATCTATACAATAAAGTTTGAATGATAACGGTTTTTCCATCGTTATGTCCTCGCCACTTCGTGCCATTAGTTACCTGAGATAAAACATGCTAAAAAGTCAACACAAAGGTTGAGTGAATCCATAGGTTTAAGTAATATAATTTGAATGCAAATGCGATATTTGGGTTACGTTGATATACACCCAGTATTGAAAACATAATTTATTATTGCCATTAGCTCATGAATCTGAAGCCTTAGGGTATGGTAATACGTTATAGCCCTTGCGGGTACCTTTGCCAAAATACCTGCGTGATTTCTAATGATGTGCAATTGGTTACACGTAACTGGGTACACCAACGGGGAGTCTAGCCCAAATAGATCTATTCACATCATTCGCGCTTACTACGGAGAGTAATTAACGGTTCATGATTATGGGGACTTAAAGGCAAAGCAGTTACTTAGGCAATAGTAAATTAATAGCATTACAGAATAATTGATTCTTGTTTATTGAATGTATACCCCCCTCGCAGGGTTTATAAAAAAGATGAATGGAGGCTATGAACTCACCTGAACAGTTATAGGGAAATTGATAGAATGTATATGAAATGATAGTAACGGCTTCGTCACGGGCAACCTGGGGTAATATATGTCAAGTCTTAGTTTGATTGAATATGTAAGATTTTACATCGATGTTGGTTTTGATATAAAAATTATCATAACACCGTTGGGCATCATAATCAGAAGTAAGCTCAGTAAATGTTTGTGAGCATAGGGCACTTTAAAATCGTTAAACGACAAACTAGACAGAACGTAATACTAAGATGAAACTTATTAATATGAAGCTCCCTAGTATTGTGGTATGATATAGATCCGGTACATGATTTTTGAAAGCACATCGATGATGAATGATATAAGGATTAGAACATAAGTAGTTTTAAGCATTTTATTTAATATCTGAAAATGTTAAGCACGTCAAGCGTTAATTAAAGTTATGTCTGGTAATGTTTTGAATGTGTTTTATACTTTTTCAAAATGTTACATTTTAGACCCTAAGGTTTGGAAAATTGCAAATAGACCCCTAGGGTTTGGACTTGTACAACTTTGGTCCCTCAAGTTTAAAAGATATACCATGTAAAACTTGTACTTTAAAAAGTGACAAAATAGACCCCTGTAGTTATAACTTTGACAAAATGACACTTTTAGTCCTTTTAGTTATAAGTTTCTGAAAATTACGATATATACCCCTTGCATGGATAATTTTAACAAAACATATCCAAATTGCCATGCAAGCTTATTTTAACATTTCAATAGACATTTATAAGTTATAATAAACTAAAATATGAAGATTTAACACAACGCAAGTTTAAATTAACAGTTCGTTAAGCTAGGAAGTAAAACGGGTCAAATTAGGGTTTTAATATGAAAACGCGCGGGTTTTAAGATCAAATTCTTTGATGACTTATCAAAGCACTTATTTTAACATATATAAGCTTATTAGGATAGATTATAACAATAGTTTACAAGTTTAGCTCATAGTTTAAGTAAAAACATGAAATTAGGGTTTCGGGTGTACGGTTTTGGATCAAAAAGGCATAACACTTAGGTTTTTGAGTTCAAAGCTTTATATTATGATTTTAGCAAGATCATATGAACATTATAATGTTACATGAGCAGATTATAAGTTTAGAGAACCTGGTTTGAGCTTATGGCTTGGAAACGGGTCAGAATCGGGACTTTCGGCTTCGTATGCCTAGAATAACGACTCCCGGGCTTCGTTTCTTGGTTTCTTTTGCTTCCTTTCTGAACTTGAGCCTTCTTAAGATCACTTAAGATCGTTATAGCAAAAGGATAGCTTCTATGTAAGGGTGATAGAGAGGAAGTGGAGAGATGCAATAAAAATGAACACATAGGAGCCTTATTTATACCCATTTAAAGGTATAAGGAGTAAGCAAGGGTTATGATCTGGTCTTGAAACATATAGGGTCTAGTTAGGGAGGTGTATAAGCTAGAAATTCAGGTGTGGAGGTCTAGGAAAGTAGATTGATGTGTTGGAGGTTGTTGGTGCTTGCCGCGGCTGAAGTAAGCAAAAGAGAGGCCATGTGCTCTCAATTTTTACCAAGGAATGGTCTAAGTAGGTGAATAAGCTGCTTAAGGGATTCTAGAATAGGTTCACATATGTTATTTTCACTTAGAATGGTTTGAAATGGGTCAATATTGAGTATGAAAGGGTTCGGGTCTGTTTTAGGGTTCGACTAGGGTTTCGCAAGTTTTCAAGACTTTATTTCGTGTATAAATGATTAAGGATAGTTAATATATGTAGCCAAGGTCTGATATAGGAAGTATTAGCAAAGATTAGCAATTGGTTTGGGTTAAAACGGATTAGAATTGAAGAAATGAGGTCACAATTTTGATTAGGGCACGTTTAGGGTTTTCTTGACTTTCTTGGTTTATATTTTGCATACTCTTGATTAGGAATGATGGAATATAGATCCTAGGGCTTATATAAAGTATTATTAATGAAGTTTGGTCGTTGGTTTAAGTTAAAATAGATTGAAATTGAAAGAATAAGTCATAGCTTGGAATTAGGGTTCATATAAGGCTTTTAGGGTTTTCTAGCTTTGTAATTCTCGTACATTGTTGAAGAAAGGATGGTTAATGATAGATAAAGGTTTTTAAACTCATTTTATGGGTTTACAATGACTCTTGGTTGCTTACTTGAGAATGAGATGGTCTGAAAATGAGCAAATGGGTCAAAATTATAATTAGGATACATTTAGGGTTTTCTGGATTCGTTTCTTGGATAATTGAGGTAGAATGATGAAATGATGTTGGAATATGATTGATAATGTTGTAATTTATGTTATTATAACTTATTTAAGTATTGGTTTAGGTTTACAATGGATAAAAATCAAGAAACGGGTCATGGTTCAGAAACTAGCTCAGTTTTAGGGTTTAGGGTTTTGAATTAGGGTTTTGAGTATAAAAAGATGTATGAAAGCTTATGAATTGAGTAATTAGGGTTTACAGCTTGTAAAATGAGTGTAGTAGCTTGCTTAAGTGGTGGTGAAGAAATTAGAATGAAAACGGAGGTAAAACGGCTATTTTAGAGATCATGCTTAATGACTTGTATATTTGAGTAAGAGATTTGTTACTTTGAGTTGAAGGGATTTTTATTTTTCAATGAGATGGTATATTTCTGGTACACTATTCTTTAGTAGCTTGTGCATTTAATTTAGGGGTTATCCCTTCCATGAGGTTAGGGTTTATGCATCCGATACTGGTTTCAAAGCTCGTTTTGCTTATGATGTTGCTAATGGTCTTATAGGAAATAATGTACCTTGTAATAATGATATTATTGAAATTGACTTGACATGTTATGATGTTGCTTGACTATATGAAGTTAGATTGCCATTTGTAGGTTTCTGAGCCCGTTAACTTTAGTATGCAGAAATGTTGCACATTGAGATATTGCTAAAGTAATAATGTATGTAATTAAGTGGAAAACTTTTCCCTAAAAAAGGTGAGTTCATATTATAACTGATAGATTGTACATCTCATCTAACTTTATAGATGGATATTTCATTTATGAAAATGCGGGTTGTTATAATATAAAAGACCATACTGCTTCTCGTGCCATCACCCCTCGTGCCAAGAACACTGGCCCACGTCATGGCTTTCTTTTTTTTTTATCTTTTTGTGTTGTATTTGTGTTTTAGTAGGTATGTGTGGACCCATGAGACTAATTTTGCTTATGGCACCAGTTTTGTACGAGGGATGAGGTGTTTTTGTGTCATGTAATAAACTGGTGCCATGGAAAAAGTGCTAAGGTTGCACCACTTTTGCTTACAGCTTGAAGCCATGACACTAACTGTACCCAATACTCTGAAGGTTAGGCTTTTATTAGTAGTTTTTTTAATTTGGCATTTGCAGAATCTGGTCAGTAAAAGATGCAGCTTTTGAGAAAGCCCAAATACCAAATGATGCAGCATGAACAGTAAAATATGCAGCGTACCCTAGCCTTTCAAATAATAGCATATTAATACATCTGAAGCTTTTTTAAACATTATGTGCAATTTAAAGAAGTTTATAATAAGGTGTAAAGCATGCTTCTTCCTATATCATAAACTTAACTTCTGATATAGATAAAAGACGACCCAAAATTTTAACATTCAACATACATAAAAGACGACCCAAATTTGTAACCGAACAATAAAGGAACCTTTTTAATAAAAATGGTTTATAAAAACGCATCGCAGCGAAATATGGATATCATGGCTTTATAATATTAAAGGTGTAAATGAATTTTTACGGCAGTTTGTAACCAGCAGATTGAGGGGTTGATTGTGAATTATTTTTGGTTGTACGACACTTGATAAAGCCAATGGAGATGTTGGTACATGTATAAGGTACATGTGTTGAGTTGGGTAGAATTTTATCTCCTCCGGATTAGTGAGATATCGTCGTTTTTCTAAAACTAGTCAAATCTGGTATACTGTTGAGGAAGGAGTAAAACTACATATTTTTGTAATAACTTTTCAAAAGAAAATTTAAGTACCTGTAGAAGACTCTTAGGGCTATCACCTCCAATTGGTTTCACATGAAAAGCATTAATAAAATTTTAAATTACGCTCATTTTCGTAAACTATAAAAATTTGTCAAATTTCTTTGGGGACTACTTTGGAATAGCAACTGGTTGGGTACGTTTCAAAATATTTTTGGTGTACGAAGACCTGGGAAATTAGACTAGGAGATAGAGAAACCTCTTAGGCACATGTAGGAAATTCGGATGGAGTCATATCGACGCCCGACGAATGAGATATCGCCGAAATGGCAAAACTAGTTAAAACCTGAAACCAGAATTTGAATGAGTAATAAGTTCAAAAACTTGTATAGCAACATCTAAATATGTAAAACTGTAAGTTCTAGACAGTGAACAAACTTAGATTTAAGCGGTCGTTCTGGCTTTTGCGGACGCATAGTTTAGGAGATACACTCAATTTAGTGTAGCGATAAAACTTTTGGAAAATGGTGGCCTCAACAATTAGGGGTAAAATGGTAATTTCACTTTGGATTTAAAACTTTCTGGGCAGAGGGCCCTATGTTTATGTAATTTAGACTCGAAATTCTTCTCGTAAACGAGAACCTCATATCTTTATCGTCCAAGGACTAGTAAGTAGGAGAATTTCAAGATTTAGGTTTATCGGATTGAGGTTATTGTTGCCTCAGAGTCTTATCTTATCACCGGCATGGTGATTGAACACTCATTAGCTAATACTTATGATTTAGAACTCTAGGAGAGTTCATGTATATGTAGTTATGTATTGGAAACTTAGAATCGTTACGGTCGGATGTACTGGCTTTGAAAGCCAATGATGTATCCCTTTTTGGGGAAATTGGTATGTATGTATGTATGATAATTTCAGCATTGTTATAACAATTGCTGTGATTGTTCTCGGTTATGAGATATGAGTAAGTGTCATTGTATAGGTCGAGCTATGAGTGAAGCCTGGAGGTCGTGGTTACCCCCGAGGCACTCGGCTTGTGTGAGATTGATTTGACCCCGAGTGTTGAGTGACTTAAATCGGCGAATCTTTCGCATGTTTGTGTTACTATCTTGCATTGTCCACGAGTGGGTATTATTTTTGAAACTTGCTGTGACCGTTGACCAAACCGTATCTCATGATATTTTGTGAATCGATAATTTTAAAACTGTGAATTGCAGTAACGAAATTGTGTGTTGAACGAATGTCGTTGCGCGAATCATATTGACTATGTTGTATAAATTGTTTGTGTAAACAATGGAAAAAAATGTGTTTTCAAATTTCATAAACTGACCCTATGGTGTCAAATAAATTAAAAAAAAACATTTCTCTTTTTAGTAATAAGAATGGAAGGTGGTGTTATCTTCTTTTCTTTCTTTTAAATAATTTGACTTTTACTCTCCGAAAATTTTCTTAAAATTCATTTACGCGTGAGCGTAAGGGAAAAGAACATTTTGACGAGGAAGGACATGATGTCGTTTGGTCCTCAATTATGCATAACTTGATCAACTATGCATAATTTAGGAAGAACCACGCTATGTCGGATAAATCGTCACCATTAAAATGCATGATAATTGAGATAAATGTTTGGGTCAAGCTTTCGGAGAAAGAAAATATTTTTAACCTGCTACGGATTTTCCTGCAAGTAACCCTACTCCCAGTGACTGCATGGAGAGAGTCTCATGCGAGTCGTTATGGCCGAGTCGTTTCGAAGCGGAAATACCTACGGTATTGTTCGGAACGAGTGTGTCTAAAAAGGAGCGATGTATAGTTCGTAGTATTAGGAGCGGCAATTGTTATGAAGACGCGTCAAGACCAAGTATAGTCGGTGTGCTAGTAAGCGATGATAGATTTGAGCTATCAAGGGTGTAAACCTGATACCGACACTGAGAAGGGATCTTCTTGGAGATGTAAAGATTCCTAAGGTGGGTGGAAGCTGAGATGATTAGTTCTCCGAGTTGAAAGAGAGAAATAGAGAAGACTTCTCCTACATTGAATGTGTGTTGCCTTGGATATATCTATTGATGACCGTGAAGAAGACTTCTTTCCCCGAAATGGAAAATAGTGGTAGGGTAGTCGTAAGTATACCTGATGACGTCAAGGATTTTAATGAGACACTGTACGATACTTGACCTACGGTTGAGAGTAGTGGCCCTTATTCCGGGACGTGACGACCTAAGGGCGTAAAAGAGGGCGAATTGAGATTCTAGCTAAATGGTAACATTCGTTTCTATTACTGGAGGAACAACCAAAATGGCCCGCGTCTTAAGTAGAGTGCGGTATTCAAAAAAAGATGTGGGTATATCTTCTTTGATATTTAACTATCAATGATGCTACAGCAATGAATCAAAACGATGGCTAGTGCGACATGAAGGCACTCTAGGAGTTTTATTTTTATTTTTCGTCTAACGAGCAAACAACCATGATGCTACATAGATTGTTTCTTTAAATTGATTTGATATGTCAATTGACATTATGTGTATTTGTAGCGGGATTTTCGCCCTGCCGAATAAAGGAATATTGCTATAATGTATTTAGTGTGCTTTAAATGGAATTGATCTTTTCGTGTCACTTTTTCGTGGCCAGTGATGCGTTTAGTATGTAAGCAATGGGAGCATGACCGAGAGTGAGAAATGAGGTTATGAATGAGGTGGGTGTACATCGCCGAAAAGTCTTTTTGACCGATGTGGCTTAAAGTACCATAATCGTGAGTGTAGACCAATTAGAATAAGCCGGTTTTATTTGTTGAATTATCGTCGAGTGCTAGACTTGCTTGGCATCTCGGTACGATGAGGAAAATGTGACCGTATAGGATACGTGATAACAATCGCCAATGCTTGGTTGAGAGCGGGCGTGATGAATGCCTTCGTATGAGCAATTCATCGAGTCATTCATCTAAAAAGATGGCTTGAGCGTACAATAGGTACTTATATGATTATGTGGGCATGTGTAGCAATGTCGTAAGATAATTAGGAGATCTAGTGTGTTTCAGATTATTTGTCACAACCAGTGAGTCATTGTTGAATGAGACCGGGAGGAAGACATGTGTATTTTGGTTTTGAATAATGATGAGTATTTTGATTTGGATAATGATATAAATATACATCGAATTTAATTTTTGACGTCTATCTTGGTTTTAGTTAGCGACGTATGTTTTGGATCTTTAGTAACGAAGTATATTCTCTGTTTTGAATGTCGGTATAACTCTGTATTTGAGTGCGACATACATTTGATTTTAATTAACGACGTAAGTATCAACTTTGGTTTGATAAGCAAGGTGTGCTTGGTTTTGTTGTTTTTATGATCACCAACTAAATTTGGATCGATTACTCATTTTGAAAAAATTTCTCGGTGAGAACGACGTGATTAATATTAAAACTATATAAATCTTGACGTAATATTTTCTTTTATGAAGAACGCGGCTGTAAAAGTTAGAATGCTTACAGCGGAAGGGTTGAGGTTAGCCACATTGCTAACGTCCTTGAAATACTCGATTTGATCAAAATTGCCAATGTGAGCCCTTATCAACTACACATGAAGGTCTTCCCTCTCTCACTTACTGGTGATGTAAGAAAATGGTGGATGAACGAGGGAGATGGCAAAATCACCACTTTGGAAGAACTGGAGAAGAGATTTTTTGGTAAATTATATCCCTTATCCTGTGCTAGCAATTATGATAAGATGTGCGAAGATGATGAGGAAGGTCGTGATTGCTAAAGTGACGCCACTTATCCCATGACAGACACCACCACACAATATCACACTATACCCATCGCTATTAAACCATTAACTGTATTTCCTTTTAAACACTAATACGTGTCGCGATCTTTTAATATATATGTTTTATATATGAGGTATGCTACATCCACTAAAACTTATACAAAAGAATTTTCACAAAATGATGTGTTAAACATACATTGGAAGAATTAGAGAAATAAAAAGTAAGAAAGTGAGAATTGATTAGAATTAATTTTTTATGTGTGACAAGTCATTTTGTGAAAGATTCTTTGTAAATATTTTGTGGATGTAGCATTTTCCTTTATATATCATGCTTCATTAATAGCATTTATTTCACTACGTTTTGTTTGTAACACTTTAATTTTGAAAAAGGTTAAATATTGCACCCAGTTTTAGACGTAATTTGATTCCTTGAATGTAACTTGAGATTCCTCATTAGACGTTTTTTTCTTAAATATAGTTAGGTTCGTATCTTGACATTCTAATTTTTTAATTTTTAATTAAATTTTACACAAAACAAATTTTTCTAGCATAAGAAATTTTATTTCATTCACCAACTGAAGAGCTAATTCGAATTTCCTCATGTTTTTACATATAATTTTGTAGGCTAAAAGCTATCCATGAACTTGGTTATATTTATTTATCTAATAATGAAGTTTTAAGGTTTGAAGATATCTTAGAAACATGAATGAAGATATGAGGAAAATAACTAACAGAAATCTCATCTTATTTTCTAATCAATAAAGGACCAATAAATAATAGGTCTCCCCGATGTGTGTATATATGCTATTGACTAATAGATTTTAAAGGTATGTGGTAGGTTAATTAACCCAACAGCTATTGCACACATCGAATAATAAAGAGATGTTACATGCTGGGCATTATCCAAAAGATTGGCTATAAATAAGCCAAGTCCACCTCCCTCTTAACCAGGTTCACTCCCTCTCTCTCTGCATACTTTCTCTATATACTCTCCCCCTCACCTCACATATGATACATCACATAAACACATGATACAACAACATAACCTTTATCGACTAGATACTAGACTGATCCCGTTGGAGGGTGTTGTCCCCCCCCCGTAGCTCCGGCCTTCTAACGGGTTCTTTATTGATTGACAGTTGCTTCTTGGCTCGGGACGACGATGAACGAGTACACGAGAGGCGTCAAAATCAACCGGACAAGATATTACTTCAACAAATTGGCGCCATGGGAGTCGCCATTCAATCTGCGAATGACGGGTCTCGCTTTGAAGTTACCTTTCCTATCGCCTCCGGTCTGCTGTTCAGTAGACACTTCTGGAAGTTCGGGTCGGTTCATCACCTTCACTTCAGTAGTAAAAGGGTATGGCTGTCCGATCCATATCTTCAGTGAAGGAGGGCACGAGTTGTCCGGATTTTCCCTTTCCCCTCGGGTTGGAGGTTATGGTTGTCCGGTCCATACTAATAGTGAAGTCAATTAAAGTCATGAGAAAAGGGGCACGATTGGTTTATACCCATTGGCTTTAAAAAATGTGCAACTCTTTTTACGTTTCACGTACATGTGATCAACATGAAAGATATCATATGATATTCCCTTATCTTTTAAACTCACAAATAATTGTGCACAAGGTACAAGTGTTTGAAACATGATTCATTTGAGACAGTGAGACACGTAAAAGGTACTGTACAAAGGAAAGAAAAAATAATAACTCACTGTTACTACAAAATTCGTGTCGGGTTTAGCAAGGTGTTGAAGTCTTTTGTCGGGTCGGGCCTCCAAACGACTCGAGTGTTCAATCTTGTACTAGAGCAAGAGAAGTGAGATGATTTTCTGCACAATTAAAAGTAAACCGTTAGCCTTATCGTGAGGACAGACCCCACGAATTAGACCTGGCGTATAGTGAGTATTCATATTGTCCCAAGGGTATATGTTCAGATAGTATAAGAGATAATTGTGAATTAAAAAAATGAGTAAAATATAATGGTATGCCTTTTTGGTGCAAATGACTCCCTATTTATAAGCAAAGCCTGATCCTAAGGGTTTTCTAGTATTTAGCATGTAACTGTTGTGGCCCGGAGTGGTCCCTTGTCGGGCAATGGTCCACGTGTAATCCCCGTCCCCACCCCCCCCTCCCTGCGGACACAGTGAGTAATTCTCCGCTGTCAGTGTATGGTCCTCGAGTGCCAACCGGTTGCGGCTGTTAAAGAACTTTACGTTAGACTTTGTGAATATCCGGAGTGTGACCTGTCCATGCTTAGCCAATCGTTTATTCGTTGTATGGTTCTTTGGGCCCCTATGCCGAATTAAAATTAAGCCTAGCAAGCTTGATATTCGTACTATGCGTCATCAAGTCCCCCCAGTCTAGTTTGCTTTACTGTACGTGATACAATTATAGCGTGCGGTGAGCATTACTAGACTAGAGTTCCGTGATCATATCTTCTTCCGCTTCTGCCTTGTTCCGGGTCTCTTACGCCGGTTTTGCAGTTTGTTGTTGGTTACGTGGGTTCTTCGTGTCCCCTTATATTCTGCGATTGACCGCACTTGGTCCCATATCACTGTTATCATTATCTTTTTACTCTACCTTTGCACCGTTGATTGGGAAGTGTTCTGGCACGTGTCATCATCTTACCTTTGCCTGACTTAAATATATCATGGGTATAAATAGCCAATTAATGCCCTACTGTTTCTTTTTTCATCTTCTTCCACTTTTCCACCATTGTTGATAAATTTTAAGGTTTTCCAGTTGCACAGCCTCCCTTACTCTAGCACTTCTTTTTTATTCAGGTTAATCTCTTTGCTTCTCTTTTATTATGGGCAGTATTACATCCCTCAAATGTGTTCTTACACAAGAACACCTTAATGCTATTTGTGCGAAATATTTTGTTCCTGAGGAAGTTCATCCTCAATTACCCAGAGCCCATGCTAACTAGCACGAAATCCAACCTGGTAAAGGGGAATGTACACCCCGATTTCTTGATTATGCCAAACTACGCATATCCCGTTTTCTACCTTCATCGAATCTTTTTCTCACCCATTGTCTTTCGCATTTCCTTTTTCCAACAGTCCGGTGATTGGGATCTGCCAAGGTTTCTCATTTTGAAATCTTGTGCCGTGTTTGTAATATTGAACCTGATGTTAACTTGTTCCGCTACTTTTATACATATAATTATAAAAATGGATGGTTTGGGTTCATTAAGCGTCCTAACGTCCGTGCTTGCATTCAAGAAGTTTAGATATTGCCGTGAAGAATTGGAATGATCATTTTTTCTGGGTTGATGATTTTGTGGTTCCTGCTAATGCCCGGTTTGGTTGGTTTTCGGGCTCAAATATTGTCAAAGATCGGGCTCCCGCTCCCTCTGAATATAATGTGGAGCATGTTAATCCCCTATTGCTCAAGCCTCTCCGGTTCCATAGTTTCCCAGGCAGAATTTCTTGCTGGGTTGCATGAAGCCGTAATTTACCTGTTTTGAATATAGATGACTTTATACCCCGCTTTGAGTATAGAGGACTAGAGAGGTGGGTTCTATTTTCCGTACGCACTTTGATTGTTGTTTACGCTTTTCCCATTTTCTTGTTTCCTTATCCTTTTTTCCTGTTGTCTTTTGCAGAGATGGACTTGAATGCTTTTATCCGTACTGCTGATCCCCGCAAGGTGAAGATTGTTGAAAGAGCCAGAGCTGAAAATGAAAGGCCTATTGTTACCAATGGGTGTGCCAAAGCAACGCACCGTGACCTTTCATCCGACATCTGTGTTCGTTCCTCCGAGAATATGTCGGCTAGTGTGGAGAGGGAATTTGTTGGATATGCAAGAATTGGAGATGAGTTGAGATCGAGGGTTTGCTTCCGTTGCTTTCCACGAAAGTTGAGCCGATCGTAGGACCTGCACTAGCCTTATAAAGCTGAAATTCCTAGGGCCTCAAGCGTTCAAAAGTGAAAAAGAGATTACTCTATCATATGAGGGAACTTCCTTTCGCATTTGTCCATCCACCTAAAAGAAAAGCGATTATGGGACAACTAGTTGTTCCGCTACTAAGAGGTAAAGTCTCCTAGGTTACTTAAATGTTGTGACTTTCCAAGATTCTCGATTAACGGATAAACAAGGTGTTCCAGCTCTCCTACCTTAACTCCTTTATTACTTCTTCCGGACAGCTTCACCTTTGGAGGAGGCGAGAGATCGTACTGACTCCGCGACTGGCCCTTCATCGAACTATAAGTCCTTCCGCACGGTTTCCGTAGTCTTTCTGATTCTTCACATCACTCAGGGCTCTAAATCTGCGGGATCTTGAAGTTGATTCTCTTGCTAGGTCTGCTGCTCCGGTTATGACTGAGGCTACCACTGTTGCTATTCCTGCTGATGTTAGCAAAGATAAGAGTGCACCGCATCTGTCCGTTTTTGGTTCTTCAAGCTCATCTGAGAAGTACAATCGTACTCTTAGTCTTTTACAGGGAAGTCAGTAGTGATTTGATGCCGGGAGCATTCCGTAGCAAGAGGCAGTAGTGCCGGCTCAGAGGAAATCTAAGGTGATTCAGATTGTGAGCGGTGACCAATGTTTTGAGCTGAATGATGGCGTTTGTGTGCCAATATGATAGATCACTTCACTCCTCCTGCCTGTCTTCTAGATGTCCGTCAAAATAGGAGCATTGAGCAATTATTTACTGATCAATTATCAGCCTCACGCAATTTTGGAGTTTAGCTCACGAGGTGATGATGCGTGGCGGAGTATAATATCTTGGAGAAGATGAAATGGAGATTCCCTTGTCGGAGGAGAAAATATATTTTGCTGGGAGGCGAAGACCAAGGAAGATTGAAGATTTGAAGTCTCAATGCTGTAAGGCAAAAGAGGAGTCCGCGAAGTAACCCAAACTCCGTGCCCAGGTTTTCTGTCTTATGCCACCAGAGAACATCACAATTCGAGGCTAAGTTCTTCCGCCCAAGGACCATAACTTCCTTCTAAGCAAGAATGTAATTTCTATAAAGCTAAAAGTGACGGCCTTGTGAATCTACTATTGCTGAAACATATCCCATAGGAGCTTTTCTGACTTATGAGCGTCTGCCTCTTCCTGAAGTCCCTAATAACAAGTCCTTGTAATCAGGTATAGTTTTCCGTCCTAACTATATTCGTTCATAATTTTGTGTTATCCCTCTCCTCACGATGTTAAATACAGTATTTCAGTGTAGGTGCATGAGCTGAAGATTATTCCGCGGACCTCCGAGATAAGCTGGAGGTGTTATGATGGGGGCTTGAAACAGTTAGAGGAATTCAAGATAATCTTATGGGACCCCCTCTAGGACTATTTGGCCGAGATTGAATCTAATTTCACGCCGGTGTTTGTATGTCGCTTTCAAAAGAGTTTTTTCATCCGCACCTCCTCAATGTCGTTGCGGGGCGAAGATGGTTATTGACTCATGGGATGAAGCTTCTTGTGGTTAAGTGTCTTAATTCAAATGAGTATATGGAGGCTCTTGGTCATGCCTTTGGTCGTGCCATAGAGAAAGGGATGCAGGAGGGCCTAGCCGCAGGGATTGAGCATGGGCAGGCTGGCAAATGTTTGATTGATCTCGAAGCTTATATTCCCTCTGCGGAGGATGATTTTAACTCTGCTATCCGTGATCTCAACTTTTCGCTTCTTAAAGAGCTTTCCGACAAGAAGGATGCCAGTACTTGGGATATTATAGATCTTCTCCGTTTGGACGACACCGTGGCTGAGACCTTACGTATGACCGATCTTCACCCCGATGTTAATCAGCTAATGGTTCCCGTCCACCATAAGCAGGATAGGGTCGTAATTGGGAGCCAAGCCTTGTCCGTTGCTTTGGATATTTGCCGTGGGCGAGTGGAGAAAATGGAAAGGAATCTTATTGAACGTCTCTCCTTTTTGAAAGACGTATTTGTGTCCATTGATGATCCTTTATCTGCTGAGGCTTTGATTAAACCACCTGCTGAATTTCCCTCTACTAACGTGCTATCTATTGTGGTCATTATTCCTCATGCTGAACCTTCTGTTTCTGTAGAAGATTACGATAAGCCGGATTCATAGGATGTGGTTCCGGAGAATGCTACCCTAGGTTCGGAAAGCGAAGGAAGGATCGATGCTTC